>PVHY01001793.1:76301-144837 GCA_004024945.1 Uropsilus gracilis
TTTCCCCCCCCCCCCAGGTTGTGTACTTTAATTTGGTTGTTGGCTTCTTTTGACTTTTCTTCATGGCTTTTTGTTTATCTTTCCCATGTCCCATATAATAGTGAAACCATTTGGTTTCCATTTTTTCTTTTTGACTTTTTTCTGCTAATATGAATTCTTCTAAGTCCATCCATGTTATCATAAAATTGTCCAATTTGTCATTTTTAACTGATGAGTAATATTCCGGTGCATATATATACCACTTCTTTTTCATTCAGTCATCTGTTTTTGGATGTTTCGGTTGCTTCCATGTCCTTGCAATTATAAATAGTGCTGCAATAAACATTCGAGTACAGGTGTCCCTTTGTACCCACATTGAAGTCTCTTTTGGAGACTTCCCAAGAGAGCAATTGCTGGGTCAAATAGTAGTTCCATTTTCATTAATTTGAGGGCCTTCCATACAGCTTTCCATAGATTGGACCAGTTTATATTCCCACCAGCTGTGTCAGAGTGTCCCCTTCTCTCTACATCCTCACTAGCACTTGTTGTTGCCCATTTTATGGATATGAACCATTCTTACTGGTGTAAGGTGATATCTTATTGTATAGATAAGATTTGCATTTCCCTTATTGCTAGTGATGTTGAGCAATTTTTCATATGCTTGTTGGCCATTTGTATTTCCTCTTTGGAGAATTTCCTTCTAGGTACATCCATGTTATCATAAATTCATCAAATTTGTCATTTTTAATTGATGAGTAATATTCCATTATGCATATATCATACTTTTTTCACCCAATCATCTAATTAGGGTTATGAAACCTATTTTTTAATGGCATCATTGGTTCCCAAAGTTGGTAACTATTATCTCAGAAGACTCTATCAATTAAATTTCTCCCACGATTCATTATTTTCATTATATTTCAAAGTTATCTATCTGTCTCTCAAAAATGCTTTCTAAGCATCTTTAGTTTTGGATTATTTTCAGCACTCATATGATTGATATGTCTAAAATTCAATGAACATACTACCCTGTTTTCGCTTCTCCCCTCTATCCAGATATTCCCTGAATCTTTACTTAGAGTCATTTGTTGAGAAACATCCTTCCAGAAAAGTGGTTTTATAGTCACAAAATGCTTAAAGTCTGTGGGTTCTATACTTGAAAGTGTAAGTAAAGATTTATATTCTTACGGAGAAAGTTCCTTTCTGTTTCCTATTGAATATTGAAATGATATTAGTCATCAACAAATGAATTGGAAGACATGGATTGGTTTCCTCAAGAAGAAAAATGCAATTAGTTTGTGGAAATAAGTAGATATTGTGATATATTGTGTAGGGAAATAATTGAGTGACTACTAACACTTATATAGAAGACTGTTAATAGTGGAGAGGTACAATATACTATAAGACCCCAAGTTTAGGGGCAGGGACTTGGAATGCACACTAGACTCTAAGAGTAATATAATATGTGATTTTGATAACTTACTTTATTTCTTTGTGTTTACTATTTAGAAAATAGCTACCATAAAACCTACTCTATGTACTTCATGCAGTTGATCAAATGAGAAAAAATGTTAAAAGACTTCAAAAGATATGAAATGTTGAGGGGGAAAAAGAGGGACAGATGCTTACTATTAAAATTTCTTAAAGTTATTAAGTTGCACAGTTGCTGACCAAAAATAGTGGACTATTTATATAATAAAAAGCAGAGTAATAAAACTCTGGAAAGCAACCTTAGCTTTGTGCACAGTTTATTCGGACTCTCAGCCAGGATCAAGCAGCGTTGAGAGACCAGTAACAGAGGAAGGGTCAAGATATTTATTAGGGAGCTTGTGAAGTTAGGTCTTGAACAGTGTGTGAAATGTGAACTCTGGGCAAAGACCTCTGTTCAATCAGTTATCAAGTTAATTAAGTCCTACTCTTCTGCATCTTTAAAAGCACCTAGGACAGCCTGGCAAAAATGATCCTTGTCTGCATCATCAGATGTCTAATTGATATGTCTTGTTAGATGAACAGAGTTAGCTTTTGTGTGGGAATCTATAGAAATAGGATAGGCATGAGATGCAGAAAGGTGAAAATATTTCCTGGCATTTCCCCTCTCTCCAATGCATCTGATATCATCCATTTGTGAGCTGTGACTGCAATATCAATATTATATTTACAAATATAGAAAAAATGGTATTTTCTATATGGCATTTGTATCCAAATAAGTTTAAAGCAAAATGTCAAGAGAAATAAAGATATAAGGGGAAAAGGGAAGTAAGAAAATTGAGAGGTTAAAGGAAAAAAAAAGTTTAAAGGTGGAATAAATCCCAGAGGGATTTATGCTAAAGTTGAACTTTAGGAAGAATCATGACAAAGTAATGGGTAGAAAACAAATAGATGTGAGACATGTACATTGGCAAAACTCCACATAGATTTAGGAGTTAGTTCGAGATTCTTGCAGAGTTTGGAATTCCATTTTACTGAACCAGTAGCTATGGGCATGGTATGGGACCAAGCCCAACGGGGTGCCCCAGAACTTTGGCAGGTGAATACTACATAATTTCTCAAGTGATGGATCTCAAAAAGCAGTTTATTTGCAGTTTATCCTTCTCAACCTCTTTTCTCACTGTGTGTCCACAATAGCAAGGCAGTTCCTTCTGGCCAGTGCTCTCTGTTCCATGATAATGAATGATCTTGGTGAGTTAACCTGGCTTGGGGCTTCTTTCAGATGGAGCCATCTGGTTCACATATTAACTTTATAGGTCCTCTCGCCTAGCACCAATTCCAAGCTTCCTACCCTTGTTTCAAGCACTCCCCAACTTTATCTTCCATTTCACTTCCAGAGCCTCGCCCAGACTGTGGTGTCCAGTGTGTTCTTCACTTCGAACTAGGACTTAGTCATTCATTTCAAACTAGGACTTAGTCACACCATGTTCAATGGTGTCTCTAACAGCAATAGTGCTTTAACTTTGGGTCACTTCATGTGTGTTTAAAGGTAATGAAGTATTTATAGTTGATGCCATTAAAATTCACAAGCTTTTCTGTAATACTGTGTTCCCTCAAATCATACTGAATCAGTGAAATTTCACAGTATTTCCCTGAGTGCAGGTTCTACCAGGATCCTCACCAATATTTAAATCCCATTTAAGACAACAATTTAGAATCTTCTGAGTGTGAGAAGTATAATTAAAATAAATAAATTCTATTCTTTCTATAGTTTACCTTATGGCCTACATGATAATCACCCCAAAATGTCCACAAGCATATAGGAAAACAAGTACTTATTTAAAATCAAAGCTGCTTGAATTCCAGATGGTTCAAAGTATATCTTAATCTATCTTGAGCAAGTCCCCTAATTCTGCATGAACAAATGGTGGAATGTTATTAAAATGTTAATTAGTTAAATTTAGTCCCCAAAGTATAAAGAAAACAAAATTGCACCTACATGATTTTATTTTTACTAATGGGGAAAAGAAATCTGATATATAAAGGAATGAGGTTATTTTAGAGAAAGAGAAATGCATGATGTGAATTTCAGATTAAAATATCCAGGGGTGTAAAGCAAGTCTTGCAAAATTATTAGGGTATCTTTCCAACCTATTACATGAAGTTATTTTTAAAAATAATCTATTTTTATCTTGTATCATGTTTTTATTTCTTTATTCAAATGGAAATTGGAGACATAGATATACCAGTCAATTACAGAGCTTTTGACTTGTTCAACTTCATATTTTTCCCTTGTTTGCACTATTTGGAATTAGAAAGAACTTCAGAAGTTCCTGGAACACTTGGTCATACCTGAAACCCTGCTTGTGTGTATAACGCACTCTGTCTGATATTCTTCAAAAAGAAGATGAAACAATTGCCCTTTTTTAAGTATCTTGGGTATAAATATTTAGTTTGAGATTGTGTAACTTTCAAATAGTCAATGAAAACAGACAGATGTTAAAATTAAAAAATGTATTAATGAGAGTCTTAAGGGCACAGTAGTTTATTGAGATCTCAAATCTTCCTCTACTTGTGATCCATTAAGTTGCATTTATATTGATTCTTGGTATAACTGCTTCATTGTAACTATGTGTTTGTTCCTGGATTATTAATAGAAACAAATTAGTAAAATATTTACTTCAACCAATCATATGCTTTTTTAAAAGTCTTGCTACTGTTTTTTTGGAACTGGCAAAGATTTCTCTGCAGAAGTCTGATGTTATTGAACTTTAGGAATATTAATATGGCTAATCTACATAACCCATAGGATACTTGTACTAACTAGTTCAGATCTACTGCTTTTGATCACGTAGTAACTTATAGTGCTGCTTAGATGCCCTCTATTATATATAACTGATGGTGTGACCATACAGGGTGATTCTCTTGACCATAGTGTGTTCCCCCCGAGTACTCGATACCAAGTTAACCCGTGAACAACAGAAGGAAAGTGAGATAACTGTAGACAAATTTCCAAATGTGTGAGTCTCATTGGCAGAGTACTTCACCTTTGAAGGCTCATAGGTACACAGTGACTGATGAGAATTAAGTTTGGACCACCCATTAAAGATACTTTCAAGGTTAGGTATGTTAATCCATTTTATTGTTATGCATTTATAAGCAGCAGAATGAGGCACCTTCTCATTCATATGTTTAGGATTAAATAGGAAAAATGGATACAACACAGTGCATTCTTTAGCCTTTATATTATATTATCTTCAGAATTATTATTAGTTATAAGTTAGGACACATTTGGGAAACATACTGTGATTTGAACATAACATAGAAGTCAGTCTCTGTTCTATAGGATTTTCAGTTTCTAGAAAGAAAAGATGAAAAGGGAAAAAGTACTATTGATATGGTCCCTTTTTCCTATTATATTTTATAAAAACAAGGATGGACCTAGATGAAATCATATTATCAGAAACAAATCAGAAAGTAAAGACAGAAACCAAATGGTTTCACTAATATATGGGATATAGGAAAAACAAACAAAAGGCCAGGAGGAATAGTCAAAATAAGCTAACAACCAAACTAAAGTACACAACTGGGGGTGGGAGGATAGGTGGAAGTGTCAGGGAGGGGAGGTTGTGGGTGAACCCTGGAGATGTGAAATGTGTGTGCCTATATATATATATATTCTTTAATAAAAAATAAAATAGAAAAAAGTAATTAAAATATTTCCAGTATTTTAGATAATTAAAATATAGCCCTGGGTATCTGTATATAGTTTCTAGAGAAGAAGGACCAATTTATTACCCACTGAATTATTCACTTGCATTTGCCAATTCACTTGTATTTCACTTGGAGAGGCTAAGAAAAGCTTGCATCTGGTCCCAACAAGGACCCATATTTCTACTGTTAGAGTGATGGTACTTGGTCAACCATAACTGGCAGAATGTGAGCTAAACAAGGAAACAGAGATAAGGGCCGGATTCATCCAAGAGACAGTGTAACTTGGAAAGGTAGACATAAGAAGCAAATTCTGAAGAAGTATTTAAAGAAGGAAGACAGATTTGTCCCTATTTGTAGAGAGACTAAGTAAAACAGATGGTTGTTTCTCAAGTGTGAATATAGGCAGGCCTCACTGCCCCAAATTATCTTTAATGCTGGCCAATCATTATATCAAGCTCTTATCACCAGGAACTTCTATATTGGTGCACTCATCACCATCGTTACCATAATTACAGAGAATAATTAGAAAGGGAAACACCTAAATCTATTGTACAGATCCTCCTATTTACTCATACAGGGGTTATTTCCCTTTCACTGCTCAAAATACCTCAGTTTTGTTCAGGTGTAGAATGAATATTGAATTTCTCAGAAGGTAAGTCCACCACAAGTATCCTAGTCAAAGACATTATTATAAATGTTCATGCTGGAAAAAAGTTCTAAAAGAGATTTTTCTTCTTTGATAAGTCTGTGTCTATCTCTGTTTGACAACTCACTTTTTCCTATTTTCATTAGGACATTTTCCTGTTATGTGGTCATACCGCAGAAGTGGACCCCCCCAATCTGATTTGATGGTCCAGACTGATGATCACACACACATACACACACCCCAAGAACTTTTGAAGAGGTTTAATACAGTGTTTGCTATAGCAGAGGAGTTAAAGTATGAGACTAATAGTCCTTTCTCTGAAAATATCTAAAATGCTTGTGAAGTGACAGGTGCGTAACTCAGATATTCACACATGAAAGAGATATCTTCACCGCTATGGGAAGATGAAAGAAAGTGACAAGTGATCACAGTGAGGGTACTTTCATTTCAGGTACTGGCCTAGCTTTGTAGAGGAAATGACTTTAGCATTTGAAAACAAATCTTTTGTTAGGTAGAATTAGCAACATTAGACATTCCCAGCAAAGGAAACAGTAAATAGCATTTAAGAATCAATGAACACTAGGAGATGAAATTGTAAAGACAAGTTTTGCGTTTTTTTTTTTTGTTTGTTTGTTTTTTTTTTTACTTATATATCATAGGCATTTTCAAATACATATAGCAGCAGGAATAGTATCAGCCTCTCAAGTGGCTCTTTAACATCAGTAGACTTCTAAACAATGCAGATTTGGATGCTGATTTAACCTCTCCAGATTATTCAAGTTTCCCAATATTTGACCCATAAATTTCTATTTCATTTTAACTCTCTGATATCTTCAAGCATTAAAAAAATGTTGAGCTTTTCTAATTGCCCTATTCTGACAGTTGCTTTGAATTACAGAATGCAGAAGGCTGGGAGACTTAATTTTCATATTAAAAACATTAAACTCCATATATACTTTAGCTGGGACATACCACAGAAAACAGTCAAAGCAGATGGGACACTATGGTAACTGACATAGTAATTGCAAATGACAAGGTTTTAATCTTATCACAAAATTGTAATAACATTAAGTCCTTATGGAAATTAATTTATTTCTCCAAGTATGAAAATATAGTAATGAAAGTCTGTCTGTCTTTTGCACATGGTCACCTTTAATAGGAATTTACATGTTTTGGGCCAGGCACCTTTAAATATGTTTTATGTATTATGTAGTTTACTTTTACCAAGTGTTCTGAGATAGGTTATATTTTTAATCAGTATATCAGATAGAATATCTTGAAGGAAGGCCTGTAGTAATAATTAACAAAACTAACAAAAGCAAGGCCAAAGGTTAAATTTAAGTTCACATTTGGGTTTGGGTAGCATTGCTAAACTGTTTTGCTCTATCAATTTTCAAACACCGTATTTTCTCTCTTCCATTCTAAGTTACATATTTATCACTAGTTTTCTTTTGATGTTGTTCATTTACTTTGGCAAAATAAGGTAATAGGGTACTGGGAGTAAAATAATTACTCTCTTCACTCAACCCTTATGATGAACATTCTAAAATTACTTTTTGACAATCTTTTGTAGAATTGTCATAATTTAATCAATTTTTCATTAAAAACAGAAATGGTCAACATATTTGAAAAATACATATATACTTCAAAAAAAATTTAAGTTGCTAACAGATGGATATAACACTCCCCCCTACTTTATCATTTTGAATTCTTTCTTGTACTAAACCAAATGTCCATATAATGAAATTCTAGTCTTATGGTTTTTCCCTACGTTTCTTAATATAAGCAGGTTATTTTTACTTTTTATTTTTTAACCTTAAAGCTGACATTAACTGGGACTGACTCAGTTTTGTGTTTTTACTGATAAATCCATATTAATATCAACATCAATACTGTATTAAACCTGAACTATGGGAATAATTTGTAATCACGCCAAAATTAATAACATTGTGTATCACCCAGAGAGCCTCTCAGGGAGGAGAGTGAAATGGTTATTAACTTGGGTTATTATTGCAGCATTATGGACATTTAAATAGGCTATAATTCTAGGAATTTAAAGGTCAGTTTGATTTATTCAATTTAGTCTGTCATATGTTTGGAAAACTAATTAAAATCACAAACAACATGGTTATAACATTTTTGATGGCAATTCAGAAGCCTGTATTATAAGTAATCATTTTGCTAGGGAAGATAGACTATTTTTTTGTGAATAAGTGGGACAATTTCTTCCATTCTTATGATGTCTAAGGAAGCAGATTATGTGTAGTCTTTCTGGATGCCTGAGTTACTTCTTCCTGGATTTCTTATCAAATCACTGTTCCCTAAACCCCACCATGACTAGGGTGCTGCTATTTAAATATGACTTAAAGATCTAAAATAACCCTCAGACAAAAAGATTTCCCTCTACATCTGTTTTAGAGTCTCACATTTTTTTCTACTGGAAATATACTCATTAATTTTAAATAGTTTCAGTTTGGAGAAGACCAATAAATGCCTCTGAAAGGGTAACATCTTCTGTTGTGTTTATTTTATAACAAAGTTTTATAGCAAAAGAAAATAGTATGGATCAGTGAAGCCTGAAAATATAGAAAATGGAAGATGGATGAAATAAGTTGGAAGTGAGAAGACAACTCATCTTCAATAAAATAAATGACTCATGTCAGAGTAAATCAGGGACAAAAAAGGGAGTATTCTTTTTTCCAACTAGTATTAAAATACAACATTTTATGTGCCTCTTTTCTTGTGTAGTATCTACCTATAGCTTTAGAGAGACTAATTCAGGCATGGCTATTAGTATCAATAGCAAAAAGAAATATGGGAGATGAAATACCTGTATAATTAAAGGGCAATACATAAAGAAAATGTGAACCAGGTCTTTGAACCATCCTAATGGATATGACTGGAAGGAAATGAAATAATAGATTTGAGACCAACTTTTAAGGTACTTTCAACATTTAGCTGCCTTACGTGACTATAATTATCTGGCTATATCTTATAGCCAAATAGCTTCTATGAAGTCCTTAAATTATTTGGATGACAATTTTATGATCCCCAAAGTAGAAACCTTAACCATAGGGTTATCTACTTTATGTTGACAGCCTAATGACAAAAAAACCTTGATGGAGTTTGGGAAAGATGCAGGAGGTGAAGACAGGAAAGTAGTAGACCTTTGGTATTGACCAGTGGGCCATATTTGAAATAAAGCATCCAACTTTGTCCCCAAAATAAACCCATTATTTCATTGCTGGGAATTTTTCTGTGCTCCTTTCAATCTGACTGAAAGGTTTCTATGCATTATGAAAAGTACCCTTTAATAATAATATGTAGTAAAACAGTCTGTGAGTAGACATGATAACATTAAAGATGACTCAGTTCTTAAATTTAGAGGTCATCATCTGAGAACAGAGAAAAAAATACATCATAAAATTAGGGAATAGGATTAAGCATTCTTTAATAAAATACTGGTTTCCCTATATTCAAAAATGAGAGAATGAAGCAAAAATTGCTCATATTGCTATAGACAAGAAATGGTGTAATTTACTTGAGGTCAACTGGAAAGGCTGAAGTAGGGGATAAGATGACATTTTCTCCCTTGTCAATGCATCTTCTCAGAGATGACATAAAGAGGATCAAATTCATAACTGACAATTAAGAGATAGATTCTAGGAAGGCATAATGCATAAAAGGTACTGAAAACTTATAAAAAATAAAAGTAAACTTATGAGACTATTTTGTGGAAAGTAACCTGATTTGCAAAAATGTCTGAATTGCAGAGGCTACAAACTATACACAGATAAACAATAGTGGCAAATAGTCATCATTATTTTACTACATATTTGTGTGCTTGCAGTGCATAACTTACTTATTAAGTTGGGGACTATCTGTCTGCACTTTAGAAACTTACAGTAAAAGGTACAGTAGTACTGAATTGTTAACGCAAAAATAATGAAAATTTTATAAGGTTAGTGTATTAAATGTGTGAGGCCAAAAGAAAAGTTGGGTATGAGAAGGAAAGATGATTTCTGTCAACTATGCTTGCTAGAAATGATGAGACAGATTTTTGATTTGGGTTTTGAGGGAGAGTTGGGATTAAGGCAACTCAAAGGCATGTGCTCATTGGAAAAACACTGTTCATTGGCAGTTTTTAAGATTCTAGAGCACAAAAGTTTAGTTATGTATTTACCAGATATTATAAAGTATCATAATGCGAGCTTGTCATAATACATACTTAATTAAAGTTATTCAGAAAATGTGATTTATACTGATCAGATACCCTTCGATTTTTACTGGCACCCTGGACTCAGGTTTTAGTGTAGCCAGGATGGAATTTAGATGTATTAGGATTAGTCGTATGAATGGTGACACTCTGTTATCCAAAAATGGGTAATTAAATGTTGCCTATTTGAAGTGAACAAGTATGTTTTCAAGTTGTACCAACAAACATATTACCCAACACGTAAGGAAACAGGTGACCATAAACAAAACCTGTTTGATTTTTCAGGTAAGTAAATATTTTATCATTTAAGTTGATTGGTTAAAAAAAAATCACATATCACCATCACAATAACCTTTCCTTCTATGAAGTTTTTGAGGAAAATCACTACCTTCTTTAATTCAGTTACCACAGAATTTATAAAAATAATTCTTAAGCCATTGTTTTATTGTAGAGGGCTAGCTTGATACATTCTCCCATAAGCATGAATTGACTATAGATCAAATAAGAAAACTGAGAAGTTCAACGGTTTAGAAGTTCTCCCTATCATAGGTTTTCTTTCCTTATCAATGGGTTTTTATTTTATGGCAAAGTTAATAAAATATTAATAGCATTGAGGATGTCAGATGTTGGAGCAAGTGGAGAATATTTGTAGAAATGGTAGAATAGATATAAAAATAATTATTTATCTATGGAGAAAAGCAAGAATGGGGTACTTTCTATGTAAGAGAATATACATGATACCAGTGAAAGAAAAGCACAGTATCATATTTTGGAGAATCCAGAGTCAAGAACATGACTAGGGAACACCGTTGTAAAGGTTAGGGGATATATAAGGTGTCATGTTCGGTCATGGTGACAACTCAGAACAGAAGGTCAGATCAAGGCACCTGACAGGTTGATTAATTGGTAAAGCAGTAACTGGTAATTGGTCAAACTTGCCTGGTCACTTTCTCAGTGTTGACCTCACATAAGACTCAGAAGCAGTATCAGAGATATTTAACTCAAGCTAGAATTAACAAGTAAAGGACCTTCAGTGAGAGAGAAAAGCAATTATTGAGTTAGAAAAGACACCATACTCCAATAGTATGCTAAGTAAGGACCTTGGCTGAGAAAGAAAGCATAATTTGTAATTTTGGATGAAGACAGTGGGCAGAAAAAGATAAATCTCACTATTTCGAATCCTCATATCTATCTCCCTGGAAGAAAGTCTTCCCATAATCTGAGTAATCTAGACTTCTTTTGGGGGGTAAGGAGGGGAGTCCTGATGAAATCATCTGAAACAGTTGACTTTCACGTGAATATTTTTTACCTCACAGCATAGGGCAGCACCTCCCATTGTTTGTAATTTCATAATAAGTCAAATTCTAAACACAGAAGAAAATGAATGTTTTAGGTAGAGGCACTACATTATCAAAAGATTCTCAGGTACTTGCTATGAATTCCAAAGGGAGGGATCAGGTCAAATAGATTAAGATAAGGAGCATTCACTTTAGAGTCCCTATTTGTGGTATTAACTCCAGGGCCTGGCAGAATTGTGAACTGTTACTAAATTGTTCGCTTAAAGCCTGTGTTCTGTAATAGTTCATAGTAATTAAGGTGTGGATGCAGAAGTCAGGTTGAGGTATGTGAATGCATGTGAACTGTGTAGAGAAAAGATGTGGGGCTGAATTTTGTAGTGTTGATTTTTATTCAGACTTTATATGACTGTAAACTGTACTATTATGGTTTTATTTTTTTAGTACTTTGTTTATACATGAATTATTTAATACTTTGTTTATACATGAATTTAACATCTCTGTGATCTCTGGGGTTCACCCCCCCCGTCTGTTCCCACTCTGTCCCATCCCCCACCCCCCAGGTTGTGTACTTCAGTTTGGTTGTTGGCTTGTTTTAACCTTTCTTCATGGATTTTTGTTTATTTTCCCCATGTTCCATATAGTAGTGAAACCATTTGGTTTCTGGTTTTTTTCTTTTTGACTTGTTTCTGCTAATATGAATTCTTCTAAGTCCATCCATGTTATCAAAAAATCATCTAATTTGTCATTTTTAATTGATGAGTAATATTCCATTGTGTATATATACCGCAGCCTTTTCATCCAGTCATCCGTTTCGGGACATTTCGGTTGCTTCCATGGTATTACAAATAGTACTGTGATAAACATCCGAGTACAGGTGTCCTTTTGTACCCACATTAAAGTCACCTTTGGGTAAATTCCCAGGAGAGCAATTGCTGGGTCAAATGGTAGTTCCATTTTCATTAATTTGAGGGCCCTCCATATAGCTTTCCATAGAGGTTGGAGCAGTTTACATTCCCACCAGCAGTGTAAGAGTGTATTATGGTTTTAATTACATTTTCTGTTGGAGTATGGATCAGTATAGGCTTGATTAGGAAACAAGTGGCATACTCCAAAAGGACTTATTTGGGGGGAGAAAGTAAATTATTGTAGGGATCAGAGCCAACTTAGGAAAATGAGCAAAGAATGGTGAGAAATCTAACAATCATCATGAAGGAGACTAAGTTGTAAGGAGCCCAAGGAATACAGTGGCACAGAGAAAAGTAAAGACTGGGTATGGGGAATAAGTGTCATATAACCAAAACAGTCTACCACATTCCCATTTCAAATCTCAAGAAATTTTTAGAAGTTAGTGTCATTTGCAACATATTTTCAGACAACAAATTAAACACTGTACCAATGTCTGTTTTTGACCCAGAAAAATCTATACATTTGGAAATTGAACAATCAGGTATAACTATAAACATATACTCATAGGCACATTTGTGAAATAACACATATGATGAAATCAGAGATATGTGAAAATGATGTTGTTTTCAGATATTTATTTTCTGAAAAAAAAAACACCAAATAACATGTATTTTAAGAAAATTCAGCAATGTTTATCATATATATGTGATAAACATTAAATACTAGTAAATCATATAATACCAATGATAACTAGAAATTGAGTACAAATATTTATAATAGCAACAAAAACTGAAATGTATGAAAGAATGAACTTAATAAAAATAATAAAACCTCTTATAACACAAATTTAGAATGTGCAGAAAGTACATAGAAGGTAATTTGAATAAATGAAAATCTATGTTCTTGGATGAGATGATTGAATATTAGCTGTATGTAAATTATCCCTCAATTTATTCTATAATTACATGATTCCAGTAAGATATCCAGTTGAATTTATTGTTTAACTCATAAACTTATTGTAAAATTTACATAAAGAGTAAAAGTTCAGGAAGAACTGAGTAAATTTATAAAAGAAGATTAAAGTTTATGGGAGGGAATGCATAATCACATGAGAAAGTACGATGTGATGCAAAGCTATAGTAAAATCATGAAGCATAGCATGATTTTTTAAGGTTTGAAAAATAGACTAATGAAACATTATAGATGACAATGAATCATATATTTAGAAGTGCAGACACCAATAAAGATGGCAGCAGATATCAAAGAGGAGGAAAACAGATTCTTGAACACTTTTCAAAAAATGTTTCCTGTAGGTACACTGGTACAGCCACTATGGAAAGCTGTGTGAAGGACCCTTAAACTGCTGAAAATGGATTCCCATTTGATCCAGGAATCCACTTTTAGGAATCTACCTAAAGGTAACAAAAACTGTAATTCATAAGGACACCTGTACTCGGATGTTTATTGCAGCATTGTTTACAATAGCCAGTATATAGAAACAACCCAAATGCTCCCAAACAGACAAATGGTACAGAAGGCTATGGTTTATGTACACAATGGATTATTATCCATGAATTAAAAAAGACAAATGTACGTCATTTGTGGCAACATGGATGGAACTAGAAGGAATTATGCTGGTAGAAATAACCCAGAAAGAAAAAGAGAAATATTGGATGGTCTCACTTATATGAGGGATAAAGGGAAAATAAGCAAACAGACAAGAAAAAATTTAAAGTAACTCTCAGCAGAATAGAAGCACAGAGCATGAGAGGGGAAGGGAAGAATCAGGGGTTGGAAAGGGCACAAAAGATTAAGACAGTGGTTCACGGATTATAAGGTAGAAGGTGGTGGGAGAACCCCCAGGTATATAACAATGTGGAAAAAAGAAAAAGAAATCATATCAAAAAATAAATTAAGGAAGAACAAAATAAGCAAAACTGAAATAAAAATTCTTTGAAACAAACAAAAAAATATTTCCTATATGGACAATAGCAATACTGAATCACTACCTACTACACATAGAAAGATGAATTACAGATGAAAATTATATATTTATATATATGTATAATTACTAAGGCATTAGACATACTCATGTACAATGTCTCAGTGATGTATGGTCAACAGAGACTTTAGAAATTAAAATTTAAAAATAAAAACCATAGGTGAGGAAAAGATACAGCAATATAAAGGCTAATATGACTAATAAAAGTGATGATTACTTTAGGAATATGTTAGTTTAACATTAAAAAATCAAACAACACAAAAACAGGACAAATAATCCTTTTAACAGATATAGAAAAAGCATTTGAAAAGCTTCAACACACACATTAATATTAAAAATGCTCAAGTAAAAAAGATGAGGAGTTATCTTCCTCAAATGAAGATAAGATCTACAGGTGACATAGTTCACGGTGGAATTATTCATTCATCCCTCAGGATCAGAAACAAGTAAAGTTATCTGCTTTCACCACTTGAACTTTTCATTGTACAGAAAGTGCTAATCAGTGCAATAAAGTGCAATGCTAAAGAAATAAAAGGCATGCAGGTTAGAGAGGAAGAAGTAAGCTGTCTTTACTTTCAGTTGATGTGATTGCTTAAGTAGAAAATCCCAGCAGATGGAATAAATATAACTAGGATAGCATATCAACAGGATTTCTCTATTTTTGCAAAGACCCATTGGAAAATGAAATCAATAAACAGTATTTATGATAGCACTGAAAACAAATAGGATTTGTTGGAAAACTAGGTTTTGTGGTAGTTTTTAAACAAAAAGTCCTATTTTAAATTAAGGATAAATTTAGTAAAATATGTGTGAAATTGAGAACATTACAAAAAGATGTTAAAGGTGACAAAAATGGAGAGAGTTCCATGTTCAGAAGAATAATTAAGACGTGAAATTTTTTCATATTGTGCATTCATTTGACACAATTTAAAGCAAAATCTCAGCAAGATTTTGTATAAATTCTATAATGTATGTGCCTATACAAAGAATCTAGAATAGTGAAATTAATTAAAAATATCAAATTAAAAGGCTTACGTTAATTGATTTTAAGTTAATTATAAAGCCACATGAAGAATTTGCTTTTAAGTTAAGGACTAACATAGATCAGTGGACCAGTATAGAGTCTGTTAAAGACAATAAGCAGTAACACCATTGAACAGATGGTACCTAGACTACTGGACATATCTAGGAAAATAAATGAGCCTGACCTTTACTACACACCATTTATAATAATTTACTTGAAATGTTAAATAAATGTAAATCTAAAGCTTAAAACTATAAAACTTCTAAAACCACAGGTTGGAAGAATATTTGTGAGACACATCTAATAAAAACTATATTGTGCAGAATATATAAAGAATTCTAACAACCCAATAGCAAGAAAACAATCCAGTAAAAGGAGTAAATGACTTGTGTAAATATTGCACAAGAGATATACAACATACTCATCAACACATGAAAAATGCTCAGCATCATTACTCTTAAGAGTAATTCAAATTAAAAATCACTGAGATGTGAATAAATATCTACTATATAGGTAATGAAATTTAAAAGTCTAATCATATCATACCTTGGCAAGTATATGGAGAAACTAAAACACTTTTATTTTGTTTATGGTAGTATAAAATGGTACAACCACTTTGGAAAACTTTTTAGTGGTTACTTTTAAAGATACAGTCTGTATGCTAAGAGGTATTTATTAAAGAGAAGTGAAAACCATGTTTCCATACAAAAAGATTTGTGCAAAATGTTCAGAATCATTTTGATAATCATCAGTCAAACTGGAAATAGCTTAAATGTCTGTCACCAGGTGACTGGATAAATTGTGTTATATTCATAAACAAACAAACAAACAAACAAACAAACAAACAAACAAAACTCCACTTGTTAAAACAGGGCAGTTGAATGCTTAGCCACCTGACGGAGTTGGTAGGAAGGAGTACCTACTGTGCCATTCCTTGCCTGTGAGCTCTTAAGCTAGGTGGAAAATTTCTCATGAGAGAATGAATGGATCACAGATCACCTGCAATTGGGAACAGTAAAGAGTGATGAGAAAATGGGGGCAAAGAAGGTATTATATTGATGGAAATAATGGGTGTTTTGATTGTGGAAGGTACATTTGTATTCATTTGTCAAAATATATTGAATTGGACAATGAAATGAGTGTATTGTACATATGAACAGAGCTGCTCTTAACGTTAAAAACAAAGTAAACCATAAAGAAAATGAATGATCTGATAAAACCGATTTTGTATTGTAATCCAGTCCAACAGTTTCCATCAGTGGGTGTATTTAGTCCATGTATCTCTTGGCTGTTAATGAGGGTGACAGAGCTGTCCAATCGTTGACCTGTCATTTATCTTATCTTACAAAATGTATTTTAACAGCATTCATTCTGCTTTCATTCATTTATGGTGGGTGTTTCTTTATAGAAATAGCAAAGTTCTTCTGTGTGACAAAAAGGATTTGAAAAAAAAAGGACATTCTAGTGAAGGCCTTTCAAACAGAAGCATGGAAGGTTTTTCTTAATTAAGCTAAAATTTAATGTAATCCTAATGAATATAAAACCTGCTTTTTAAAATAATGTGCCCCTTAAGTTCATTTGGACACATTAAAGAAACAAGAGTATCTGAAAAATCTTCCATAGAAGAGTCCTGTTTTTAACAAACATAAATTGCTCTGAACTATCATCGCTCTCGAGTCCCCAGTCCTTCTCTCCAGAGGCAATAAGTTTTTTCTCTTTTATTGTATAGTTCTTTTTTATGATTACTCTAATGTTCATTTATTAGTAAACTGTTAGTATTACATGTATGAACAAATATACATGTTACCTTACTATAAAGCATAAATGTGCTTTAAAGTTTCATAATTAGAAAGGTACACAATTAAAATGCCATTCTCAGACCCAGCCATAATGAAACTTTATACTAATAACAAAAATGCAAACCCTAAACCCCAAATGATCAAAATTTAATCATTTTACTAAATAAGTCTTTGGTTAAAGATCAATGAAAATAATTACAATAAAGTGTCAAAGTTAGGATGATTAAAACCCTATATAACACAATGTAATAGTAAACTGAAAGTATAACTAGAATAATAAACACAACAATAATATTTTTATCATAATATAATAAAGATATTGAGGTTTTTTTTTTTGGATATTGAAGAAATATCAAAAGAAGAAATTTTCAGAATATTTAAGAGATGAATTAATGTCTAAAATATTTTAATTTATGAATTAGAAAAAAATAACAGAAATTTGTTCTAACAAAATCTTAGAAGTTATTGTTTTATGTCAACTATTTTTGCATTTTTAATTTTATATTATAGTTTATATTTACTATTTTTACACTTGTCTTACATCTACTAGTTTATTATCTACTACACCTACGATTTTTAATTTATAGTTAATTATTTTCAGTTATCATCAAAGAATTTTTTGCTCTTATGGGTAGGGATTTTTTCTTTTATTCTGATGTTCCTCCAGTCTTTCTATCTTCCTAACGAAGAGGAAGGAGGCTCTCAGCAGACTCCAAAACTGCCAGCCCCTTGATCTTGAACTTCCCAGCCTCCAGAATTGTTGACAAGTAGCCGCCCAATGGTTGTAGCACCCAGATGTATTGTAGCATCCCTGTAGCAGTTATTCTGACAATTATCTGTACGTTCCTATTTGCCTTGGTATCTGGAAGACACTACCCTCTGTTCTGTCCCAGTCTGGGTTGTCCCTAGGCCAGCTTGCAAGACTAACAGCCAAAAATATGTGTCTAGTGGTCTCCTGGGTTGCATTCACAGTTACCTTTTCTGTATCCTCATCTTACCAGAGTTGAGATTTTGCTTTAGGGTTTTTGTCATGCTAGAGACCTTGTGTGCACATGTTATTTGTCTCTTGGGCTATTCTATTTTTCAGCATGGAATGAGGACCCTCAAATGCCAGAATGAGAAAACATTCCAACAGTTCCACTTTAACTAAATGTTTTCAAAGATTCCCTCTACTCCATTTCTGTGGATAACAATGTTCTATCATTGTGCCTGGGGATAAAGATTGGGGTACCTTTAACTCAAGAAAAGGGGAAGATCAGAGGAAGTAGAGACTGGAAGAAATAGCACCAGATTTAATGACTCTATTCATTGAACATTAATCAGTTTCCTTTTTGTTAACCCCACCTAGTACACCTGCTGCCTAATTCTGTAATTCCACTGTCCCCAAAGACCTTCCATTCTGAATTCTGAAAGGCAGATGATGTTGTGTGTGGTCCATCATCCTGGCTGGTTTCTGACAGGTCACTCATGTTTCATTCCTCTGATGTTTCATACTAAGATGTTTTCATCCACTTTCCTCTTCCCCAATTCTCTGTACTCTTATCTTGGCTGCTGCCCTTCTTCATCATTATTCATTTCATTATTTTTCATCAAAAATGATTTTTCATTTCATTATTTTTCAGTATTTCATTTTACTCTTCATTCTAGTGGAGAACTGCAAAGTGAGAACCTGTTGGCATGCAATCGTATACTAGAAATCTATAATGTTTTATTATAAAGTGAGCTAAATCCCCCCCAAATGCCCTTCTTTTTCTAATTTGTCTTGGCTATTATTTTCTATTATTCATTCACATGGAGTGTAGAATCATTTTGTCAAGTTCAAAGAAAAAATCCAATTGGAATTTTAATTGGAAATGCATTAAATTGATTAACTTGGGAATGAACGCTTTTTATTTTTAATTAAATTTCCAAGTGCTGTTTTTTTTTAACTTTGCTAATTATAAAATTCTAAATTTATTGCATTTTTTGTCACAACCCCGTCTCTGCAATGTCTGCTTTCCCCAAACGGTATAGGAGCAAATGTATTGTTTTTAGCATCACCTAGCACTTGTGTTTCTCAAACTGCAGGATCTAGACCGGCAACCTCCACATCAGCTAGGAGCTATTGAAAATGCAAATTTTAGGACCCCAACACAGACCCGCTGAATAGGAACTCTGGTGTGCATTTCCGCAGATTTTGATGCATGATAAAATTTTAGAGAACTATTTAGCTTAACAACTGACTAGCATATAACCTTAGGAACAATACCTAAGTCTAAATATCCTTATTTGTAAATGGAGAAGTAGCTGCATAAATTTCTTTGCATTATTATGAGATATAAATGGACTAGCACATATGAAGCATTTAACATACTTCCTGGCACATTGTGAATATAAAATGATTACTAGTAATCATTAATGATTATACTATAATTGCACTTTCATCCAATACAAATCTGAATTTTTTATCATTATTTTTATCATTAGTGATAAATGTTCAATGCTTGTTGTAAAAGTGGGAATATTCCCTTTTCTTTGTGTGTGGAATCTTTGCTGTTTTTACAAAAACAGATGTTATAGATTTTAGACCTTCTGTATTCCTGTTTCTATTTATTAACCATTTTGCCCATTGCATCTCATAAAAAGAGTTTATATTTCATTAAACTCTTCCAAGATGGCTACATTTTTATAAACTATTTGTGCTGCTTGAAGATTTGCACTGTTATTTCCTCCTTCAAATTTTGTTGGACATTTTTATTCCTGTCCCTCACATTTTGCTTTGCAAATGTTAGTTTAGATGGGAACATGACTTCGAACTTTGCCTGCTTTTTTTCAGTATGATATTTTTCTTAGTTTTATAATTACAACGGAGACTGCCAGGTATGGATATAAATGTGATTTTCTTTTCATTAGTTTTCTCCTAAAACCTATGGGCCTTTCAATCTGTTCATATTTGACAGAGTTGAAGACAGGCTTATCCTACAGTCTGTCTTTGAAGTTTTTTTTCTGCTTTCATTGTTCTTTCCTTTAGAAACACTTTCTTTATCTATTTATTTCTTACCCATTTTGCAGTTTTCTATAGGTTATATTGTATTCCAGGACTATAGGTTATATTGTATTCCAGGACTTAAGTCTTCACTACCTGTGGTGATTTCTTATTTGCCCTTCAAATAAATATTTCAATCTTTTCCCATCTATAATAAATTCTTCTCTTTAAACGCTTTCAAATTTATTTTTTATTTCATTATGGATATTAACTGTATTATGCGTCTTCCTTTCTTGAGTTTTAACATGCTAGGTTTTGCTAGTGGATGGACCTCTGCTATTTTTAGAAGAGGCCATGTGTTATTATATCTTATTGAAAATGATAATCTCCTGATTCCATAGGAGCAAATTTTTAGAAATTTTCTGTCTAGGTCCCTTTTGCTTTAACTTTATTTATTTATTTTATTTACTTTTTACTCTTTTCTCATCTGTAAAGAGTCAACTTTAGTCTTGTATTTTAGAACTATAAACATGCATTATTTTGAATTTTTCTTGATTTACTCTGAAAAGATTCAACTCTGGTTCCTACTTTCCATCAGACTTGCATTTAGTGCAGACATGCATTTCTGCTAAGAATTTTAATTTGCTCCTAACCATGTAAATATAATGATATTCTAAATAGAAAGACTGATTTTTTTTTAAAAAGTAACTATTAGTGAACGCATTAATCCAAGCTCCTATAACTTTTCCAGTACCATCCCCTCATGCCATACAAGATCTTCTCCTTCAGCAATCCTGTTCCTTATGCAAAAATGTGCTAACTTAAGTGCTTAAATATGTTTTAAGAATGTTTGACTTCCAAATTGGAAAAAAAAATAATTGAGGGGTGGAAATCAGTGTTCTTAATGCCTGAGAAATCAGTACCTGTACAAAGGAATAGCGATTATACAGTTCTCTCAATTTTCATCTGAGTCTTAGCTCCATCTATAAAGGATGAAGGATGAGGTGACTTCTGTCTTCATACAGGTGATTTTTTCCTTTACAATTTAAAGCTTGCCATGCCCTGAGGTGAAATCAGGGCAGGTTTTCCCTGATGCCAAAATTTTAAAAGAGGAAAGTGAGGTCCAGAGAGGTTAACTAACATTATCAAGGTCACACAGCTAACAGAAGATTTGAGAGAGAACATCAAGGTCTCGAGACTCAGCACTTTTTCTCTTAGCAGAAAACGATGCTAACTTTTGAAGACAAGTTTATTCTCTTCAACTTAAGGAAAACCTGATAAGACTCTAAGGATTCTTCAACATAACCAAAGAGCATTTTCTTTGGAATATAATATTATGTCTAACATCTAATATTTGGCCCTAAATCATATATAAAATAGCAATGAGACTCAATTAATGTTTAACCATAGGTTATTCATCAACTCAAACTTAATGGCAATGCATGTTTATTTTCTTCTGATGCCTTTCTTAATTACACTACCTCATGTAATTTTGTTGTATTCTGGCCCCTTTATGTAAGTATTATTTCCACTTCCCATTAAACTCTAGTGTGTATATTTTGCATGCTTTCTGAGGCTCTTGCTTCCCAGATGGCACCCAATATTCTTGTTGGCAGAGGCCATGTTTTATTCAATTGTTTTCCTATGCCATTTAACATAAAACTGGGCCCACAGGAAGTATTTGCACAGTAACCTAGTCTAGGGTACAATGCTAAAATAGCACATCTCTCAGGAGACTACTTACAGGAAAATTAAAATTTAATTAATTATTTAATGGTTTCTGCATTTCTCTTAAGTTAGCTCAAAATAGCTTGTGTTTACCTTCTTTGTTTCTCCCTTATATTGGCAATTTTTCATGGATATTAAGATGTCTTGTTCAGCAAACATGTCATGAGGGTTTCTGCGTGCTGGGCACTGTGCCATTCTATTGGGAAAAACAAATGAATAAGATACAGTCTCTGTTGCAAGCACTCAGTGTCTGATGAGAAAAACAGACACGTATGTAAATGATCTCAGTCAAATTTGGGAAATACTCCAATAAAGTTATGCGCCAGGGGAGAAGAGATGAACTAATTTACCTTGAGAAAGTGTCAGGCTCTCTAGTTCATTCTTTTTGAAATAAAATCCACCAAGAGAACCCAATCCCAAAGTACCAATAAAAATGTAGCTCTCTGGGGACTTGAATATATTGAGCAAACTTCACCTAATCCTGTTAATGGTGCTCTTTAGGATTCTAAGGGCACGGGAACCTCCAAAGGACACCAGTAGACCATGACCAACAGCATAAGAAATAATGAACATTTTACAATGATGAAAAAATAAATCCCTGTCCTGTGTCCTTCTAGATTTACTTTGACTAGCTATTGAACAGGCGTTTCATAGATCCAATACATCACAACATATTAAGTGCTGCTCAACTCCCGCCACTCCTGCTGCCCTGCTGTGGGCCGTCTCTTTCTGTTTGCATCTTGCCTGTCCTCTGTGCATATAAACTAAGCATCTCCATTTCTGCTCTCAGAGTGTACCATGCCATACAACCGAGATTTCAAGAACAAATATCAACAGTGGCTAAGCCAAACATATCTTGTCAAGAGAGTGCCACTGCAGTGTAAAGATTGATTTGTCGAGGGAGGTCTTGCATATAAGTAGATGTGAAGGCAAGGACTGAGGTTAACAAGTTTCCACTGTGGGAGTTTATTTATAACAAAATAACAAAAGGACAGTTCTGCCTCTGCCAATTACATTCCATCTCTTCCTGTATCCAAGGCCATAGCAGCTTTATTCATCACCAGAAATCAGCTCTCTATTGCAAATTCAGGTAGAAGTCTGTGGACAGAAACTTCCTTGAGAATTTATGTTTTCCTATAGATTAGGATCATTTCCTGCCAGTCAATGCTGTCTGAGGGTGCTGTCTGTGCCCAGTTCAGTGCTTAGATGCACAGGAGGAATAAGAAAGAAGAGATGGACTTTATGGGTGACACACAGACATCAGACCCATGGACATTACATAGAAAAAAAAAAACTGTGTGATCAAGAGTTAAATGCATAAAAAATTCCAGACACCGAGTGCCGAAGGTCAAAGAAGGACCAAGAAGGGAGCCATGACATGCATGGCTAAGCAGGATTGATGGTAAGATAGGGTTGGTGTTTGAGGAAGGGGCAGGTTGGAAGCAGTTACATAGTTACCTATGGATGGTCACATGTGTCACCATGTTCAACCCAAGAAGTCTGCTAGAATCAGGGTCAAACCAGAGGATTGAATGTGTAGGGCCCAAAGGCAAACTTGCAAGTGGTTTGGTTTAGGTCCCCATCCAGTCACCAAATACCTATAACTTGTCCTGTAAGCTAGAGCCCAGAATTATAAAGGATCCAGTTTCTACCCAAAAGAAGCGGTCTCATAATAGTGAAAACTACAGATAGTTGCAGTTCTTAGGAAATTACATGAAAACTATTATATTGTCTTGAAAGCACAGAGGAGGGACTTTAAATTAGACTTGGTTGTGAGAGGCTTTTGCATAGACATTGATGTCTGAAGTGAAAGAATATAAACAGTAGAAGGAAGAACTGCACTAACTCAATATTCTGTCTTTTAGAGGCCAAAATAAACACCCAACTACACAATTGAGCTCTATTTTCTTACAAGCACAGTGTTCTTGGCAAGCTTCTCTGCATAAAACCTGCTCTCCCCAAAATGGCAGCAGGTCATGACAAGGTCTAGAATCAGTTTAACTGTAGGCAGTAGTTGACTTGTCCTGTTCAAGAGTATAAGAACATCAGTGTTGGGTACAAAATCTTTCCTAGGAAAAAAATGATCTACAGCCAGCTCATGGCCAAATTAAATGAAAATATCAAAATCATTCAAATAGAACCACAATGAGACAATTTTACATTCTTTCCCAGGCAAAGGGATGTGTGGAAGGGACTTCTAATTCTGTGGAGAGATTTTCTCCAAATCCTTGACCTTAACTAATCTTCACTAGCACCTAAAGAATAATGTCAACCATGGGCAATTAACTCTTACAAGCATGTCCTTGGATAAGAGGACAAGTATATGGGTATACATATATAATTTCCTAATCATAATTTTTAGCATATACAGTGCAGGAGCTCAAGATAAACAGTAAATTATTGCAGGATTGATTGTCCTTTTATCAGTAAACCTAAAGCATACTCTACCTTCCTCACCATCCCCGGTCTGAATGATGCAATATTAACCTTTTTAAATTCTGCTTCCTTCAAAGAATCATCTTATTACCCTCATCCTTCTTCCAACTCCAATTCCCTTTAGCCATGTTGTGCATGATTATATCTGCTCTCCCCAAGGATAGGTCCTATTTCTTCCCCTGACTTACCTGAACACCCACAGCACAGTCTCACCTAGTTTCTGTCCACCTGGAAGATTGCTTTGTCTTTTGGACTAGCAATGCCATCCTGCAATTCTTTCTTAATAGCTAATAACTTCTGTGTTTGGAATGACCACCATTAATGATTTGGAAAGGTGCAGAGTTAATTAGTGAAACAGCAAGGTTTAGTGGGGTTTTTCTTGAGTTTTTCAGTATTTACTAGTCCCCAAAGAGTTTATATCACATGGCAAACTTAAGAAGGCTCATGATGAAGCCATGGAATGCAGTCAAGTGAAATTAAGTCCAGAAAGCTAGAGAGGAGAATATTAACTAAAAAAAAGTTTATATATATATATATATACACACATATACACTTATGCATATTCTAATATACTTATTTATACTTTATAAATAATAATATGCCAATTCTGTAAAACATTAAAATGAATGATTATCAGGATCTTAGAAATAATTTGTTTTAATGATTATATTGCTGGTATATTGTGTTTCTCAATATTCTTAAACAGAGAAAATTATCAAGACAATTATTGTGCTATTCTTTATACATTTTTCTTCTAGAATTAGTGCTTTTAATGGCTGTACAAAAATTTAAATATTTTCTCTTTTCCTAATTTCAGGTTTTTGGTAACATCTTTAGCTTTGAGTGCGATATCATTGAGTTGCATTTTCCTCTCAGGCAGAGTATTTTAACTTTCTTTGGGCTTCAAGAATTCATGTTTTTCTTCTAAGGCTTAATCACAAAGTACATGCCAGCAGACCATGATGCCCATGCTTAGAGGTTAAGATATGATATTTAATTTCAGTAATCACTATTTAAAACAAATTATGTAATTTAATTCTAGGTTTTTATTTTTGTTCTTTAAGTTCTAGTTTGCCATATATTGACATTAGAACAGTGGTTCACCACTATATTCAATGTGATTACATGAAGAGCTACTGATTTTTAGGAGATACAGAGAAGGAACCTGGTTTTAAGTGAACTGTCCATCTCCCAGAGTTCAAATATCTCCAGGATATAAAACTGAGGAAACAGAAGACAACAGGCAATCTATTTCAGTGGTTTAGTGACAATGTCGTATGAAATAATTAGAGAAAAAGGTTGTTAGTTGCTTGTGCAAATAAACAACCATTTTCCACTGTAAGAATGGTGTACCGATAAGCAAGTTTAGCTTTGACAATAGTCACTTGGACTGTGCTGATATTTTATAAGGCTCTGAAAATAATTATTTAGACAGGAATGGTGCCAAGCAAGAGACACTCTGAATCTCTTTGCATCTGTTCTTGGTTGGATAGATATTAGACTAGAACTTGACTGGAGCTAATGTGGATCTACTTAGATCTCAACCAGGGTAGGAATGGAGATATATTTCCCAAGGTTTATTAATTTTTTAATATAATGTATTTCCAGAAATTACTAAAATATAATGAAATTTTGGTCCACAAAAGAGTTCAGCTTTTGAGTGAGTTCTCTGTAACTGTTAGACTCCAGAAAGAAAAGGTAGGGTAAGAGAAAGAGAGAAGGCGGCATGGATTATTGATTGATATTTGAAACAACATATTTGTTTCATATTTAACAAAAATCTTTTCCTTCCTTCCTATATTACATATCCTTTTTCTTTTTTAAATCACTCAACAAATACAGAATATTTTTACATGGTGATAATAATACCCTGGAAAAGTCAGACATTGTCATGCCCTCTTAGAGCTTAGAATTTAGCTTTTAACTTTTTCATTCTAGCATTGAAATTCTCTCTTTAGCTTAGTGGCACCATACAGAGATTTTAATAGAGAACTCCACAATAGTAGGGAAGGAGATATTTGAGTAGATCATTGCCCCTGAATTTGATAACTTCTTTTACTTTTATTGCCTTTTAATCCACCAATCACTTGCATTTACTAACAAGCTATACTGGGAAGAAGAGAAATCAGAAAACAGGCATTCATAGCCTTTCTTTTAGAGAGCTCCAGATCTTTTAAAGGAAAGAAGATTCTTTCACATGAAATAACCACAAACTAAAGGTAGGGTTCCCATATGACCTTATTATCTGGTTAATTAGATCATAATACTTTGCTTTTATGTCATCAATTCATATATCTGTTCAATCAAGCATTCAATGAACAAGAGTTAATACTCATTAAAGGTAAGGCACTTAGATAAGAAAAAATGTTTTGAAAGATAAGAACCAAGTCAAGGGCCCTCCACTACAGATTTCATAAATTATTATGAAAAATTCAAAATGAAAGACTTTACCTATGTCACTTGTCTCAGGGGAGTTCTAACTTTCAGATGGTCAAGGCCTTTGATTAAGTTTTGGTTTGAGTTAGCACTTTTAAATACCTCCTTTCTCACCTCCTCTTCTTCATTCCTCAAATAAAACATGTAAAGAAACTCACAAGCAAACATATGAATCAACAGATGTACAATAAGATAATCCATGATCTTGTTTCTAGAACTGGTAGTCACTAATAGCTTCTGAGGGGACTTATGGGAACTCATGTTTCATCCTCGGCATCTTACATTATCAAAAATAGTTATAGGAATGCTTGAGGGCATGTTTAGGTTTTGTGATTTTTTTTAGCTTCTTATTTTTTATAACCAAAATTAAGTGAAATCTGAGCAAAGTTAATACTGATTCTTTTTTCAAACAATCACCCTTATACATCTCAATCTTTCAATTCTAATTAGACATGAAGAAATCAACAATTAAGCTTTATCTCTTACTTCTAATTGACCATAAACTAGTGAGCATGTACTTTTATTAAACTTCGCCCATCAAGAGCATCTGCCATGACACATCACAAATTCATCTCATTATCACAACCCACCTAAAGCTCCTTTTTTCCCCCTATTTATACTGCAAAAGCCAATTATAGTCACAGATATCCCATGCATTTTGCTTTCACCTTGCCGAATTGTAACTCTGAGAAAATAATATAAACTCATAACTATTTTTTTTAACTATGAAAGTCCTACTCCAAGTTGTGTTCTCTACGTAAGTCTCCTCCATCTGGATGTTCTGTTTCTCTAGACCTTTTAATTCACACATTTTATTATGGGATGTATTGCCCACCTCTCTTTTGAGCTGTGGTATATTTCAGCATATTCCCACATCATAGGTATAGTTTAATTTAAACACTGGTTTCCTTGAAAGTGAGATTCTTAGAAGAAGTAGAGTCTCTCCAATGAGATGGAGATGACAGTTTTATATTGGGGTGTATAATAACTGGTGGTGAACTTGAGAGTTCACTTTACTATTTTGAAATCTTTTACATAATGTCAAAACTCATCATTTTGTTGGATTTTTACCATACTTTTATCCTTTTCTAAAAGTAAGGTTCCCTGAAGGCAAAGTTTGCATTTTACCTCATACCATGTCCCTCCACCCCAGTTTGGTAAATTGACATCAATAGGTAGACTGTTTACCAAGTGTGCATTCTGTAAATGAATTCCACATGCCATTTATTCCAATTTCTCCCCTGCTGTCTCAAGTTGGGATGCAACAATAGGCCAAACCCTCTTGGGTAAATGAATTGTGCTTGGACTCTATTAATTTCTTAGGTTTGGATCACACACACTGGCTTAGAAAAACAGCCTTATTACTTGTGCTGTGTGTGTGTGTGGGGGGGGTACCTTGTGATTGAAGGATGGTTGTCTACCAATTTACAGGAAAATTTAAATTAACCAGAATGATGCATGATCCTTCAGTAGCATTTGTTTCTGACTTAAGGAAAAAGAGACAAAGGACAGAAAACTTGTTTACACTGAAGTTAGTAAACTTAGAATTAATGAAATTAAGCAAATTTACATTTGATCAGCAACAATTTGGGACTAACTACATCTCTCATATGACATGTATCCATATCTCCTTGTCTGGACATGAAGGACATATATGCCATTCTTATTAACAGAAAATGAGGCTTGAACAAATCATTTTTGATGGAGATATTTGAAATCAAATTTAGCATCCTTAGGGAAGCTAGAATTATAAATTACAATATTCTGGGATTTGGGGAATAGGAGTGCTAGCTTGTCAATTAATTACTCAGTTTTAAATATTTTATTAAAGCAATATTGATTTATAACATTTCAAAATTTCAAATGTACCTCATATATATTGTTTACCAGTAAAATTCTAGCTCCATACACTTGACCACTTTTACCTAGGAGGTAAATCTCTCCCCCTTAATTATGGTACCCACTACAGAAACTGCAATATTTCAAAGCTCAAAGAATTTTGGAAAAACAATAGCATTAACAGATTATTACTAAACAAATAGAAACTCAATGCCAGTTATGGCCTGTATCATTGTGTCCTTTCCTGGACCAGAAATGGGGATTTTTTTTTTTGGATAACTTTTCTGCCTCATTAGGAAGGGTATAGATGTAGTAACTGCCCCTCTCTTTTTCATCTCACTTGTCCTTGTCAGTGGAAAGAGGAACAATCAATTAGAGAAACCAGAATTAAATATTTACCAGAATAATAAGAGTAATGCATAGGCTATATTTGATTCTGTCTAGGAGCTACCTATTCCCTGATTTGGTCACTATGGTAGCATCAAGCTTGCATGTGCTTCCTGGCCCTTGTGTGACGGTCTCCTCTCTCTGCAGGGAAGAATCAGCTTTCATTCTCCCATTTGTAACTGATGTGTAACCAGGGCAATGGATGCTTTAGGACTCAGGTGACTCTAATTGCTAATAGAATGCAATGTTTGATATGGATCTTCGAATTGTAATCATTTGTTTGAGTTTACTAGAAATCATTTATTAATCACTGTTTCTAAATGATATAATAACATTGATACATTAGTCTTGGTTTGGTTAATGATTCCTCTGTTAATTCTCTTCATAGATTAAAATTGTGGAAATTGCCATTGTTGTTGCTAGTTTTAAATTCATATGCATTCAAATCTTAATTGATAATTATCTTGATTTAACTTTTATTTTTTTTAGATGTTCAAACTAAGACAGAGGTAGGGTTTTAGAAAGTAAAATGTCAGAATCAGTTCATATTTAGTTTAATTTCTCATCTCTCTAGTCTGAACATGGGAAGGAGGAATCTTGATAATTTGGTGGAAAAGGAGAACAAATTCTATACTTACCTTGAAAGTAGGAGAGTTTGGCTAGTAATATGGAATCATATCTCTGGATAGTATTGGGGCTCCACCTGAGGTATATAGACTCATATTTGAGGTGAAGTGAGTGAAGAAAGTGAAAAAAATTACCAGTAATTACATGTATATTTTCCTCTTTATCCTAACTCTTCATAGAAGCTACAACTTCTCTTCTGAATTCTCTGACATCTATCCTATGTTTAGGTGTGTTGTATTTATATGTTTATATGATGTCACTTCTTACACATGGAATCCTAAATCAAACATTGCTTAATTTGCTTGTGTTTTGAGCTTTAAGACTTTGAATGAGTTCTTCTGTAATTTAGTTTTGTTCCATGTTAAATCTATTAGCTATATGCATAGTGTTCCTTAAAGTTGTTAATCATGTATCCCTACACTATAGTGTTTTCTATCTTCTACTTGTTTTGCTGTTATAAAAATGCTGTGTAGCCATTCTCATGTTTATGTCTGGTGTGTATATGCAGTTTCTCTAAGTTACTCACCTAAGAATAAAATTGTTTGCTCATAGAGTAGACACACATTTAAAGACAATGCCAGTTGTTCCCTAAGTTGGTGGTAGAAATTTATACTCCTCCAGTAATGGTTTCTAGAACAATTTCAGTTGCTTAGAGACAGGCACTAAATAGGCAGAAGGATAGTTTTAAACATATTGATGGTTTGTTTTACGAATATGACAGAAGGGCCAAGGGAATTAAAGGGATGATTAAAATGAAATTCCATAGAAATTAAACTGTATTGAATATGAAGTAAAGATCTGAGTGGAGGATCCATGAGATTTGGAATTCATGAAGAGGTCCATTCAGCCACACTCTGGAGAGGTAAGTGCTAAATTGTAGTTGCTCTCTTGGGCAGATAGCCAAATGGAAACCCTAAAAAGGAAGCTGTAAACTTCACACACAGAGAGAATAGAATATATACGTAGAACTGGGAGGAAGGAAAAAACTTCTTGGACCTATCTTATACTTATTTTCGGTCAGAAATTGCTGTGAGGCAGTACAAAAAAAGATGAAATCTAATGAGGTAAAATTTTCATTTAAGTACATTTGAATGCCTTTGACCAGATAAAAGGGGTGTCATTATAAGCATATGCTCATTAAAAATATATTTACAGTAGATAGATGAAAGGAATAAGAACAACATCATAACGAAAGCAGGACATGTAAATAGCTTGAGAAAAGTCATTCAACTCACAGGTTGAAAAATAATATGTGAAACTGGGTCTAAAATTGGGTTGAAAATGGGAAGAAGTCTCCTAACAACATGCCACTTTTAAAATGCAGCTTCAGCCAGTCAGGTTCCCTCAGGTTTACACCACCTGCACATAGCATTTGTCGGACAAATGCAGTTTAACAGAAGCGTTGTATTATCAAGGAAAATTAACCAGGAAAACAAAAAGTCCTTAGTGCCACAAGTGGCTAATTATTTTACCCCAAGTACTGTTTAGTCTGAAAGTTCCAAAAACATGTCCATGATGGTGCCCTTTTGCCCCTCCAAACCTGAGAGGTAGGTACTCCTGCAAAAATCCAGTCTTTCTCCAGCATCTTCTCTTTGCTTCTTTTCTCTCCAGCATTCTGAGCTGCTCCACATCTCTAAGGCTCTTCAAACTTTTCCAATAGATACTGATGCAAACTCAACTTTCCAAATATGCCACCTTGCTGCAACTTCAGATATTTTATTTACCAGGCCTTCCTTTGGCATCATCTGGCCACATTTACCAGGCCTGCCCTCAGCAGTCCCTGGTCACCCCTGGCCTACCACTCTGGCATCCGACTCCTCACCAGCCACTTCTCTGCTGGCCACTCTCTCACCATGGCTCCTTGCCACCACTGGCTCAATCCTCCATGGGGCTTCCCCTAGCCAGGCCACGTGAGCATATTCTCTCATTCAGCCATTCTCACCTCTACTCTTTACTTTCCTCCTCCTCTCTCCTTCCTTTTTATATGCCCTTTCTTCCCGCTTCTCATTTTCTCCTGTCTGTATTTCAGATTCCACCCACCAGGGCATTTTGGTGCCAATACAATTTTTAACTGTGTCACTACCCTATATCAGGTCCATCCACTCTATACTAAGAGTGCTGTAAGATTATGTCTGAAAGTGATTTTTAAGTGCTTTTGGTATGAGCCTATTAGGGAAATTTCATTGTTTGGTGCCTCTTGAGAATGAGCCGATAAACACTACAATTTGCACACCTGTATGAGCCTCTGCAGCTCCATTTTAGATCTCCTCCAAGTCCAGGACAGATCACAACACGTAGGTTGTAGTGTAAGTTGTGTCTCATAGGGAAGGTCACAGACTAGAGAGCAAGAGGAAGACAGAAGTTTTGCTATCTTTTCAGGAACAGAGCTGGGTACTGGTAAGCAGCTAAATTTGAAGATGGACAATTTATCTTCCCAAAGAATGTTTCCTTTGTAATTTTCAGAAAGATATGCTAGGAGCAAGACCAGTTCATATCTCTTATTGTAAAGGGTCTCAGGAATTAGTAAAACAAACTCCTCATTGCAGTTCCTTTTGTCATTGATGATGACGATGATGATGATGATGATAATGATAATAATAATAATATATAGGCCCCCTATTTGCAATTATATTATATCCTTGGCTGTTTCCAAGGGCATGGACCACATTTGCATATTGCACTTTGCCAGCAGACTGGAGTATGTCCTCATACACAGAGACACTAAAACTATTTAATGCCTGATTTTGTAATCCTCCTGGTTCTCCTAGACTGACAGTCTAACAAGCATCACGAATTGATATGAACACAAGTCATAAAGAGGTTTACTGATAATATGTATACCTCCTGTGTACATGTGAGAGACCTAGCACTGCTGAGTAACTCACTCACCCATGTGGCTTTAGACACCTTCTTAAAATAACTTTGTTGAGAAAAGAGAGGTTGAGAGAAGAGAGAGGAAATTCAGATAGAGCATTTATCTGGAAAATAAAAGAATGTAGATTTAAGTTCTGCCTTCTCATTGAACAGACATTAGCACTTCCTGGGATAGGGTCTTACAGAGAAAAGTTTACAGATACATATCAAAAGCAACTTTCATTGCCTTAAGAGCTTCTCCCATGAAAGGCTCTTAGATACATGTATCTATGCCAGAAAGATGTAATTTGTGGTGGCAGAATTTTGTTCCCCTTTCACTAACTGAGTATTGATAGGTAGATGAATTAAATATAAAAGGAATTTAAAAAAAATAACTTTAACAAAGGAAACATAGATTCAGCCCATGCTGAAAAAAGTAAATCAGGAACTCACTCAGGACAGCTGGCCTCACATTTCCAGGGGCCTCCTGATTGCTTGAGCTCCCTCCTTGATTGGGTACAAACCCCATTCACTAGGGCAAGGGATCAAACTCTACCCCAGTTAGTAACGAAGTGTACCTGGGACCCTAAACCATTAAAGGATGCATTATCTAAAGTGGGTTCAGACATTCTCATGCACAAAAGCAAAGGAAAGAAACGTAGTGTAAAAGTGGTTTTATAGAATTGATGGGTATATATATAGAGAGAAAGATGAAAGGAAGGATTTCAAATAATACTTCTCAATAAAACTCTCATCATGGACAGAAACTCAGTCAATCAGACTGGATCTGAAGCATTGTCACTGAGGCCCAAAAACTTGTCAAAGGTCTAGGGTACCTTTCGTCAAGGAACCACAAGAAAGAGGTTATATCCCAGGCATATCCTAGAGAACTGGGGCAGAAGACTCAAAATGCAAAATGTGCCACATAATAATCCATGAAGTAAGGATTACGGCTGCCATGGTCTCTGCTAAGGACCAGGAGTAACCTCCCACTGTGTCTCTCATCTACACCTCTTCCAGCTGTCTCTTCATGACTCTCCATGTTTCTCCCTGCTTTTTTGTCCCACCTACCTTTCTTTATCTACCTTGCTCTTTCCCAGTCCATCCCACCACCAGGAAGTTCAGTTCAGGCTTGTTGGGATTGAGTCCAAGGCAACTGCATGCATGTGGGTATTGTGAAAGTGGCACGACCCTTTCAGGCAGGTGTATCCTTACCACCCTGACATTGAGACACCACCCAGGCCAGAGCGTTGATGCCTGCACTGTGCCATGGTCATGATGCCCTGACATCCTAAGAAAGGGGACTGCTGGGAAGGGAGCAGAGCTGACAGACATTTTTTTTTTGGAAGACTTTAAAAGAGAGTGAGATGTGGGAGCATGCCCCTTTATTTTGTCAGAACAAACTGCAAAGGCAGTGGCCACAGCTGACTGGAAAGCAGGTTGTGAGTCTCCACTACTCACAGAGTGGTAGGGGCTTTCTCAGTAGCTACAGGCCTCTGCCTCACCCTTCAATCTCCTACAACTAGGATTTGACTTTGCACTATTACTAGGTAAGTGAATCTTCTTCTCCCTCTACCTTGCTTGTTAGTGTAAATTATTTTTTTTCTCTTTGCTCTGTCAAAAGCCTTTTCATTTGCATTTTTGGCAGTGGGTTGCAGGGCCCAGTAATGGTTGATTCTGGGTCTGCTACCCAGAAATTCTGATCTGGTAAACATCTATTTTTAGCACCTTTGCTTGGTAATAGAAACTTAACCAGCAACTATACTGAACCCTCTAGCTTCTGCTGCTGAGAATAGGTAGGGAATGGGAATTAGAAAGCAATAACTTGGAAATTATAGGGAGTTGTGACCACTGGACATCTGGGAGTATATCACTGAAGGAAAACCAGGAGAGCTTAGTCCAATTTCTACCAGACACCAAAATACACTCTAATGAGGAGTTTTCTGGAGATTGAAATTGAGAGTGATGGAAACAAAGTCGGAGATACTCAGGGAGATAAATGAGTGGGAAAGATTTATTGATGAAGCATGTGTAGAACTAAGTGTGGAAGTTAAAACAGCAGAAAATGAGGTCCAAGAGAGCAAATTGAGGGAAGAGGCAGCATAAGGCAGGGGGAGGAGCCTAGGGGACCATAAAGTGAAGGCAGAGTTAGGGTAAGAGTCATCACTTGGGGGTGGGTGATAGAACTGGAGCCATTTGAGGTAGAGTTAGGGTAAGAGTCATCACTTGGGGGTGGGTGATAGAACTGGAGCCATTTGGAAAGCACTCTTCTGGGCATTGTGGACCTATGGCACTGGACATTGGGAGTGAGAGGTGTATCTTATAAATTATCATAGAGGAAATATTAATCTATTTATTCTATTTATGCCTTCACCTAATTTTGTCAAGTTGAATTTCTAATTATTTTGGCAATAATGTCCAGATTAATGAGTAGATGCAAGAGTCGTGGTGATGTGGAAGTGAACTTCAGAGTCTGAAGTAAGATTTAGAGCTTGCTGGCCGGGTATGCCTGTAAGTGGCAGGCTGGGAAGCCCCAGCCAGTGCCAGGGATCATGTTTCAAGTCCCATCGGGGTCATGTAGCAAGACCTAGTTCCAAAAAAATATGGTTGGTTGTTGTGGTGTGAACCTGTAATCCTAGCTACCTGGGAAGCTGAGGCTGGGGATTGCTTGAGCAACGTGAGTCTGTGGTTCCACAGGTGAAAATAGCATGACCTAGTCTCAAAAAAAAAAAAAAAAAAAAAAAAAAAAAAAAAAAAAAAAAAAAAAAAAAAAAAAAAAAAAAAAGAAAAGAAAAGAAAAGAAAAATTACTCTCAGAAACTTCAAGGAAATCTTAAGTGGTAGCAGTAGTGAGACAGGGAAATCAATGATAACATAATACACCATGTTTCCCTGTATCATTCTATAATTTAGTGCTTATTCAAAGCATTTTCAGCTCCTTTTCTTCAGTATAACTGATGATATCCTCAGGAGAGAAGTGGACATCAACTGTGAAAGTACACAGCAGATGTGGACCAAGCTCCAGGTGAGATGGCTCATTATATACTCTGTTACAGAATTTATGTTTTCATTGCTTATGTGACAAATCACTTTTAACCTCCTGACTTAAAATAACATGGACTCACGCACATGGTTGCAATCAGTAGCTAAAACAGTAGTAAAGTCCAAGATTATCTCACTCCCATTTTGGGACATTGGCACTGGAATTTTACTTCGGTGGCTTACTGTCCTTCGGTAACTTACATTATGACAGCAGCATTCCAGGCTAAAAGAATTTAAAGCTGTTCCACATGCTAGAACTCATGGAACCTCACTCTATTCCATTCAATTGGATGAAGCAAGTCCAGAATCAGAGTAATGTCGGGGTTAGACTTTATCTTTAATGGAAAGACTTAACAAAATGCTGTAACCAGGATTTCCAGCCTGTCACACTTACCACCTAAACTCTGTGGCCTACCATTAACCGGGGTACAGAGGAATACCTTCTATACCCTTATAGGTTCTTCTTGGGCTGGGTGAGTAATCACAAAACACCAGAAGGGTTAGCAAAGAGAAAATGCACAGTAACTTGTATGGGGAATTTACATGGTTGTAAATGATAAAGAATAAGAAGGTAGACCAAGCATATTCATGTCATGTTTATGGCTTTAGGGCCTCAAAGAGAAAGAAGGAGATTTCATATAAATTGACAAGAGGGCCGTTTACCACATCCTTTCTCTGAGAGTGTGAGGTTCTTAGAGAAGACTTGTTCACTCATAAACCTAAACTGGATGAGACCCCTAAACTAGGCATCTCTTCTTCCACTAGGGAGGGCCAGTGGGCTTAGGTAAGGACAGAAGCTTCTCTTCAGCTTCCAGAGCCTGTACTAATCTCAATCCCAAATGACTCACATTCTCTAAGTAATGGTAATAGACCTCCTGAGATAATAGATGACCCTAGGATCATGATTGATCCCCAGTTGCCATATCATGGTGATAAGACATTATTGAGAAAATCCTCTCAGATATTTTGGGGGTGACCCCACACATTTATGAACTATTGTTACCAGGCAAAGTTTCTAAAAAATTCTAAATGGTTTTGGGCCTGCTTACCTGCTTTGACAAAAGTGCATTTGGTGCAACAAAAGAGAAAAAAATAATGACAATCTATTCTAACCAACAGGGTAGAGGGAGAGAAAAAGGCACAGTTGCCAGTTGATGGTGCAAGGTGGAGGTGGAGTTATGGGAGCTGGTAGGGTACAGCTAGTCCTGCTCCATCTGGAGCTGAGGCTATGACATCCTGGGGTGAGTCTTATATAGGCCCTGCACTAAGGTGGCAGAGTTTGGCAGAGAACTACTACTACTGTGATTGGGGGTTCCTGCTCCTCTTGGGGTGGGGAGGTGAAGGTAACCAGTAAGCCAGCTGGATGGGGATCTGTCTCCATATCAGTCACAAAAAAAGAGTGAGGGAGGGAGTTCATACACATTGATCCCTAGTAAAGACCTTCAAAATGGCTGCTCATCCCCACTCTCTCCTAGCAGCCCCTTCATTCCAGAGGTAAGACCATGTCACTGCAAAGGCATCATCCTGTTCTTCCTGGGTGGTGCTGGGCATCTGAGGACAGTGTAGACTCCATGCTGCTCTAACACTTTTAAGTTGCTATTATTAAATTTGATTGCTAATGCCTTTTCCATTTCCAAGACTCAATTTGAAAAATTAGCTCTGTCTTTACTTCTGAGAGAATAGAAACCAAGGAACTGAAACTCACCTAGGAGCACATGGTAGATCCAATGAGGACAAGACATCATCACTGGTGGTTTTCCCCACTATGACTTTGGGTCACCCCCACCCCACTTTGATAAGATATAACATCCTTATTGTTATACAATATGATTATTTGATATGCATGCATATATTCAGTGTGAAAGGATTCACATGAGTTAGCACATCTATTACCACACAGACTTTTTGTTCTGTGAAAATAGTTAAATTCTGCTCTCTTAATACATTTTAATGATATAATACTGTATTATCAGCTATGGTTATCATTTTGTAATTTAGACTCTCAGAATTTATTCACCTTAGAAATCAAAATATTACCTAACCCTCCCCATTTTCCTACTTCTTAGCCCCAGACAGCCACCATACTACCCTCTACTTTCTTTTTCTATGAATTTAGAATATTTTTTGTTAGATTCCACGTCTAAGTGATGTCATGAAATATTTGTCTTTCTCTGTCTTGTTTATTTCAACTAGTATAATACACTGCAATTTCATCTATGATGTTGCAACTGGAAGAATTACTACCTTGATTTGATGATGACAAATATTTCATTGTATGCATGTATATATTACATACATACATACTTACACACATGGCTTTTTATAAATAAATAAGCACTGCAGTGGACATGAGGATAGATATCTATTTGAGATAATGATTTCCTTCCTTTGGATATATGCCAGAAATGGAATTGTTGGAACATAAGATAGTCCTATTTTTAATTTCTTCAGGATCCTTCATACTATTTCTGTAGTGATTGTGTTAGATTAAATTCCCATGAATAGGGTACATGGGTTCCCTTCTCTCCATATCCTCACCAGCATTTGTTATCTCGTCTTTTTTGACTCTGATCTATTCTTGTTCCAGCTCCCAATTAAAGCTGCAGCTATAGAACTAGGTGTCTCAGCTAGGTGTGAAATACTATGAAATATATAGTAATTAATGATTATTATGATAGCCATGAGTTATTATAAAATTAGAAAGAACAAGAAAATGTTATTATTCCGTCTTTATAAGATTGGGTGCAGGGTTTGGGGGAGGAGGGCATGAAAAAATTGCAATTGCCTTAAAGATAGCTTCTGTAATAGGGAGATGGAAGGCATTTCTGATCATAAAACAAAGAAAAACTGGAATGTCTAAGAGAATGTGTTAGTTGTTAATGAAAAATTATCAGTGATCTGGGAAAGTAGAATGGGGAAAAAAATATCAACCTAGAGAGAAGCTCCACTCAAATCCTTGGAAGATATCAGGGCTGACAAACCAAGCCGCCTGGATTCCTGGGAGTGAGGGACACATGGTGGTATCAGGACTTCCTCTTGAATCTCCTTCAGGTACTTCCTTCTTGATTGAGATGCACTGGGGGACAATTAGTGACAGTCAACAGCACCTTGGTACAATCATATAAATCTCCATCCCAATCTAAGAATTTGATTATTTCTAATACCTCCTTTGTGAACAGAGAAAACAAGTACAGAAAACATATATAGGATATTTTATTAATGTATAAAACTTATAATTTCAACAAGAAGATATAAATATGTATGCATACAATCATGTATCTTAAACATATAGGAATTAAGAAAGCTTACAAATCTGAAAGGAGAATATTCACAATTGTAATTAAAAACTCGATAATCCATAGAATATATAGAAAGAAAATCTATGAGAAGCCTTGAACAACTCTTTAAGTTGACCTTAGCAAATTTGGACTTTATAGAGTATTTCAATTAACAGAAGAACAGATTTTATTTTTATGTAGGGCATTTAATAGTTTAGATCTTACATTGCACCTTAAAATAAGTCTCAATACATTTGAAGATTTAAATCATATGAATGCTTTTATCTCAATAGACTTAAATTAAAAAATATCTAAAATTGACAAAAAGTTCAATAAGATAAAATATTATGACATTACATGACCCATTTTCACATAGTCACACCAAGCAAAGAAATAATATAGATAATTTGAATGTATTAAGAAATGAGGTGAAAATGTGTGAGACACAACTTAAGCAGATCTTACAGATAACTATGTAGTTTATTTCCTTTTCTTTTTTAGTATTAATTAAATTTTACATTGGTGTGTTCACTAAGGTCATCCCACTGCCACATCACCCATGAACCATACTGTTGCTCTCTTGTGTTCAGACCTCCCCTGATTTCTCCCTCCCTCTCTCCCCATCCCTTGAGATAGCTGTGTAGTTTAAAGGCTTCTGTGTAATGAAAGGTTAAAAGTCTAAAATCAATTTTAGCTCCCTCTATATGAAGATAGAAAAGAAAGAATAATGCAAATCCAAAACAAATTAAAGGAAAAAAATTAAATGTAAACACAAAAGTTAACAGCATAGCAACTAAAAAATAGTAAAAATAAACAATGAAAATAACTTATTTTTAAAATATGCATAAATCGGAAATTTCTATAAAGTTTGCTCAAGAAAAAATTGTAGAAATGACACAAATTACCAACATTAAAAATTAAAAGCGTTTTCATTGTTATAAATCCTATAGACAGTAAATAAAGGCATAGTAAGTTAAGTTTTATATTCATTATATCTACTACTTATATGAAATGGACAATTTAATTGGAAAACAAAAATTACTAAAACTAAAGTACTAGGAACTACAACTCATACTCAATTATAAATTTGTAATTTAAAATAAGACATTTTTACAAAAAAGTTAATAGCCATTAAATTTAATTTTCATATCAAAAATAAACCAAACATTCTGCATATTTATTTCATTTGCATTTCTTCCTTGTAAATTTATTACTTAAATAATTACCCCATTTTTCTCTGAATTTTTCTCTTTTCCTTTTCTTCTGTATTTTGACTTATTTTTATTTGTACTGTTCTTTCCTTATATGCCTTTTAATTTTATTATTATATTTTATCCCTATATTTTTTATGTATTAATTTCATCAGTAGTCTTTTACATAATATGTTATCTAATTTTTCTCTGGTTGCTGTCAAGGTTTTATTTTTGTTATTCATTTTCAGAGACTTAATTTTGATGTATCTCCCTAGGTTTTTTGATGAGAGTATTGGACCTCTATGTTTATACTCTTTATAAAATTTTGAAAAAATTTGACTACTATTTCTTCCAGAATTTCCAGCTACCATGTTTCATCTAGAATGCCAGTCACTAGTTCACTAGCCTCCAAAATTGTCCTATGTTTCAAAATTATTTGGTTTACATCTACTTTTTCAATCCTTTTGTACCTGTTTCACTTGAAAAACATTTTTAACTCTTAGTTTTCAGGTTTGCATAGTTTCAGGTTTACTTAGTTTCAGGTTTACATAATTTCATAGTATTTTAAACTTGCTAGTGAAATTTTAGACTTCCTGGTGAAATTTTCAACTCAGATAGTACATTTTATCTTATTTTCTTTAGGTTGCACTGTATTTTTTTAGTTAATATATGATACTTCTCATCCATTCATATTTACTTTGAAGTCCTTAAAATGAAGCCAGGATATATAAGGTTATGTCCTTCTTTTGCTTGATAATATAAATTTTAAGTAGGGCTTCATCAATATTATGCTCATTTAACCCCCTTGCTTTTGTCAGAAGGTCCAGGTGGGGAATCCTAAGTGGACCATGCCTGAGTATGACTGATAATCCCATAATCGTCATCATCAAGGGGGAACAATCAAGATTCGTGATGGGAGGGGGAACAAGGAAAAGAGACTAAAAGAGAAAGAGAAAGATGCCCGGACTGCAAGTGGAGAGAGAGAAAAAGGAGAGAAAGAAGAGGGATTTTGAGATCAGAATAGCTAGGAGGAGAAAATGGGATTCGATTGGATTTTATGAGATTGGGTGGAACTGGGTTAAATGGGTTGGGACTCAAGTTTTTTGGAGGAGATCTGAAATAAAGCTTTTGGGGGAAATTCAAGATTTTCTTGGGAAGGTCTCATGCTTTTGAGCTTTTGAGGGAGATGATAGAGAACTTTTGAAAGAGATAGAGCTTTTAGGGGATCTCTGTTCAAACTTTGTAAGGAGATCAGAACTGACTCTTGAAGGAGATCTGACCTAGCTTTGAGAGAGCTGATCTGGCACCTGACATCAGGAGCTGACAGTTTTGTTTCCAAAGGAAAGGACCTGGGAGGTGTTGAATCTTTGTTCCAGTTTTTGAAGGTCAGGCACTGGATGAAAGCAGAGAAGAGGTGCTTATGACAGAGTGCTGACCTACTGAACTAACCTGATGCCCTGGTGACCAGGAGAGGAGAAAGAGAGAGAGGGCATGGGGATTAGGGGGGTGGCACTACTTCAAGTGGCCAACTTGATCCTCTTGTTTGTCTCAGAACTCACTCCATACTGGCTACAGTGGCTGAGGGCAGAAGACAAGGATGTGAATTGGTGGTTTCAGACTGAACTGCACTAAAACTGAAGTAAAACCTATGCAGCTCCCCAAGGAGCAGAAGTGGGGTTCTTTTCTGTTTGGAACACTTGTGAATGTTGGGAACAGACTAACCAAAGTAACTCCATTTTCTTTAAAGCCACCATTTTGAAACCAGTGTCCTCTCCCTGCCCTCAGTGGAAAGTACCCGCTGTGGCTGGCTGATCCAACAACCTGTTTCTGCCTCCATTATTCCTGGTTTTTCCTAAAAACCATCTTGTCCACCTGATAGATGACAGATGCCAGCATTGTCCTCCTGATCAATGATGATGTCAGCATTATTGGAAGTTATGGGACCATATCCTGCAGTTATGGGAATGTGTCCAACATTAGGGAACATGGGAACGTGTCCTACACCTGCTTGTTCACTTCACAATAGGGGGCTGTGGTGGGTCTGCCCTGTAAAAGGTTGTAACAGAGACTATTCAGGGTCTCTCTTGCCAAGCTGGCTTGGGGACCCTGGTGCACCAGTAATAAACTTGCAGCCTTCATTTGGAGTCCTTGTCTCTTGTTGAGTGACCCACGAGTCACAACAGTGAAGGTGTGGACTATTAGGCTCTTTTGATTTCTCTTTTCCTACTTGTGACTAAATCATGCATTTACCTTTACCATGAAAGCTTCATCTCTGGGAAACTGCTTGCATGCCTTCATTGACTAAAATTGAAAGTGTGATGCCCTCACCCAGTAATAAAACATATTTATAATTGCTGCTTTAAAGTTCTTAGCTACTAATTTCATATTTTAAAAAATCAGCTCTGAAACTTTTTGTTTGCATTGCTGTTTCCTCCTAGAACTTTTACTCACATTTTCCTGCTTTTGGCATCTGTGATCATTTTTGACAGTTTCTGTATGACTTTTAGATTGTTAAGAAAGATAAAATTGTTAAGTGTCTGGAATTTGTTCTATAAGTGAACTTTGTTTTTTATTTTAGTAGATCGTTTAGATAGTTCTAGTAGATAAGTGATGCATTTGCCTACCTGTTTTTGAATTACACCTTGTTAAAATAGGTCTATGGTAGCCTTTACTCAGGTACTGCCTGAATATTGTGGTATAGCCTTCTATCTCTACTAAGCTTCTATCACTCCTGTATGGTTGCAAAATTTGGTGGAAATTCCAGTCATTCCTGGTTAGTTTGATTTCTGGAACTTAGTGCATCACACTTAATACTCTGCATCCCAACAGTAGCTCTAGAGGAAACTTACAAATGTATGAAGTTAGTTTTCTTCTTAGTTTCCTCCAATTCTGTCCTGCAAGTTCGGTTTACATCAGATTTCCTGAAACTCAATGGCTGTCTTTGCAGCTCAGCTATGTTCTTCTTGGAAGCCTTTCCCCATCCCTCTGTGGTGAGTCCTTTCCAGGAGAGTCTGAAATAGAAGCAGAAATGAGATACACGTATCATTTGTCAAAATATTTTATGTTTATAATGAAGACAACAAAGTGTTAGGATATATTCTGTTAACTTAATAAGATAAATAGAAATCTAAAATGTCAGTTTCAAATTTCGAACTGTGACTCCTTGAATTCCATTTTAGCCTGTTAGGCAGCAGATTCAGTGTCCTCTTGCATTGCATGGCTAAGTCTGCAACATAGTTATGGTGAGTGCTTAACAATCATGCTGGTTCTCTTGGTGGGAGTGGAATGATAGTAAGATAGTTATAAATAGTAAGATAGTTATAAATGAAAGTGAGAACATTTGCATATTTGCTTCCATTTTACATTAAACATGGTTTGATCAATTTGTACAAAGAGTACTTTTATTTATTTCTTGTAGAGGTTTAGGCATACAGACACATACATTATATGTAATAAACCTTCACAAATGTAACTTTTATAATATAGTCTATTGAAACTGATATAGTCCTGAAACTGCTTTTGTCCTTTCAGTAGAAGCCACTTAGTAAACTTAACAATCCAAATTAATGTAAATTGTTTGCCTATTTGTAAGTATGTGTGTGAGAGAGTGAGGAAGAGAGAGAATTCATATTAAAAAGACAAATGGGCTTTTGTCACTGTATTATCAAACTTTGTCTTTGCTTGTTGGGAAAAATTTGAGATATGCCTCTCAAACAAAATTAAATAAATGCCAATATGTAAAGCACCCAGTCCTGAACTCTAATAGCCATTCAATGAGTTTAGATTTCTCCTACTTTTCCAGTTTCCCAGAAATCACACTCTCCTGGAGTAATCTCTTGATCTTTGAATTCTAGTTTGTTAGTGACTCAAAAGGGAAACATTTCAAGCTGACTAGGGACAGGGTGTGGGTGACAAAGAAAACTGAGTTTGGTCTGGTCGTAGTTAGAGTCTCAAATCAAATTATGTGTGTATAACCTTTCTTTCCTTATTTTCTCATCTGGTGTTATTCAAAATGATAGGTGGTATGGAAACAAGACCATCAGATTCAGAGAATTGGGCCTACCTGTGTAAAGAGAATCCAAAAGGGTTATCATGACTAAGGGCAATTTCCCATAGAAGAGATAACCTTCAGTTATTTAGCTTTCACCTGACTATTATGGAAAAGAGAATTGAACTAGAATGAAGGGATTTGATATAGTCTAAGAATCCTCATTCCATCTTCCTCATCTTCCTAGATAATCATGATTATCTAGGGAGGTGACAAACCAATTCATTTTCTTAAGGATCTTCTTGCAGATATACCTCTCCTTGGTTGAATAGAACATGGACCTTTTCCATAGTATAGGATGAACAGCATTGGTTTTCTGTAGTTTGGTCTGGCTTGATGACTCTCCATCTCTGACCCTCCACCCGCTCTGTTCTGATCAATGTCTACACTTCTTGAAGGTCAGGGCTTCTGCAGACTGCCTGGATTAAGGTCTCCATGTCAGAGCCTGTTATCTGGTGCAGAGCCCCTAATGCCATTAGCAAGAAAATGAAAGGAGCTTCCAAACAACCTCCAGATCGATGCTAATGTTGTAACTTCCAACAGCTGCTGTTCAGTTTCTTTATTTGTTAAGACCTCCTCCTGTGTGGAACTCTCTTGACTCAAGTTTAATTCTGTCAATTTGACAAAGATGTTTTGAGCAGCTGTTTGTATCCAAGCCGAGCAAAATCTTGGAAATATGAAACATATAGGATAAGTTGGGTCCTTTCTCTCAAAATAGTACACTCTTGGAGACAGAGAAATAACAGCGTTTTTACAGGTTTCTGTATGGCCAGGAAGATTTCCATAATAAGATGTAAATTTGGAAGATGTTCAGAAGAGGTGTGTTTATATTGTTTTTTCTGAACCAAAGATTTGGGGAAGGTGTGGATGAGAGGAATCTAATAAGCTAGAGGCCATGGGGTTCTTTTTTCCTGACTTACACAAGATATAGTTTTCATTGCACTGATTTTCAGTTCATTTCCATCAAGATGCATCACAAGAATTATATAAAAAGTCCCATGGAGCAATACCTTAGTAGCAAGACTGATGGAATTTGGTCCATTTCTTGTATGAAACAATAGATACATGGCAATAGTTACATGGCATTCCAGCTGGAGCATTCCACATTTAAAAAAAAAAAAAAAAAGTCAAGACAAAACCAAGCAAAAAACTCCCTTGAAGCAACTCCCTACTGAGATGCTTCCATTTGTAACATTGAAGGGAGAATGGAGAACTAAGTAAAGAAAAACAGTCATTTCCTTGCTTTAGTAAAAGATTGTAATGGAAATGTCCTTTTCCATTGGGGTTCATGAAGTTCTAAAATGGAATCTCTCCTGTACTTATTTAAGAAAAAATCAAAGGCAAAGACTTAGCAGCCTAGCTGTCCTCCTTTTGTCACACTGCCAGGTGGACAGGTCTAGACTTGCATCTTCCTAACTTTCTCTTGAAAGTCACATGACTTTGAGGCCTTCAAGGTGCATGGACCTGGACGGCACTTGTAGAAAATCAAAATGCTAAGCTGCCCATTCAATACTCTCAGCAATCTGATACATACTCTCATTTTTCCAATCTCATCTTCTTTCCCTGTTTTATTCAGAGTCATGTCCAGAATATCTTTGGCACATGCCACAGGCTTCATTTTCTCACCTTTTGCTACCAAGAAGACTCAGTGTTTTCTCCTCTTTACCTATACTTTTCTTTATAGCCTGCTTCATTCTGAACTTAGTTTACCAAGTGTTTGCTGACAATTCCTATGCATAATAAACTATTTTATCTGAAATTCTGCATTCCTGGCTTTCTGAACCATTTATTTAAAACTTATCTAGTACCTTTTGACATGCTTGCTTTGTGGCTTACACTCATATTTAATTTTCTGTGTATGAATATCTTTCCATTTATGCTAACCTAGTTTCTCTTATTAGAACATGAATCTTTGTGTACGAAGCATTTATTTTTATCCTATATAAAGTTATGTTACATTGCTATATCAGTTTTTATTGAATTAAAAATAGTCTAAGAAACTTAAAAACAGGCCGAACTTTGGCTAAAGGATTGCCTCAATAAATACAAATAAACTTTATCTTTCCTCCTTCCTTTACATTACCTTGATTAATATAGATGGGATTTTTCTGTGATCTCACATTTCATGTCTTACTGGACCCCATATTCACCCAGCTTGCTTCCTACTCACTATTGTGTTTGATATTCTTTTGCCTCATTTAACTGTCTTTTGATTTTAGGGTTCTGCTCTTGGACCACTACTCCTCTCCACCTGTGCTGATTCCCCAAGTAATTCAACCAATCTCATGTTCTTATGTCTTTAAGTACATTCTCTATACAACTGGCTTTCAGTTATCCTTTTCAAATACAGGCTTCACCTGTGAAGTCTATGAACAATACATCTGCGAATGGATATTGTGCGAACAGCAAACATATAACATGTCCAAAATGGATTCTTAGTTACTCGCAATTAGCTTCTTTTTGGTGTGATCTTTCCAAATCTCAGATTTATTTTGAAGGTTCAACCAGAAACACTGATTCCATTATAGGTATTAAGCATATGATTATGGAAATTTTTGAGCAAATATAAGAAAAAGCTTCTTAGAAATGAAACTCCCTATAGCCACTATCCCACTCCAGTGGCTATAAATGTTCTATCCTTACTTCAGATATATTTTTCCCACTCTCCACTTGATTATTTATATACTTTGATTGTCTCAGTAAAACTGGTGTACATTAAAATGCAAAAGCAGGAGTACTATTTGAGATGAATAGATATAGCCATATAAATAATTCTCCAATCAAAATTATTACAATTTTATCAATAGTGAAAGTTTCCTCATATCCTTTATATCAATCCCTTACTTTACCTAAACTCCAAAATTACTCTGGAATTCATCAATATTCTTACATCTAATAGTAATCCATTCCTTTTATTTATGAGTTTCATTATATGAACAGAAAAGGATTTATCAGTTCTCCTATTTGGGTCATTTAGATTGTTTGGAAAATGTGCATTAAGTTGCTATGCAAATTCATTTCCTGAATTTTTTTTTGACATTTCTTATGTATTTTGGCATAATATCAAGGAGTCGAAAGACTGGAAAATAGATAAATATATGTTTAACTTTATAAAAGATTTCCATTACATCTTATAAAGCAGTTGGATAATTTTACATTCCACAAATCATGGATGACCAATTTAGTTACTCCATGTCCTTCATAATTTTAGCCATTCTGATGGGTGCTTCATAGCATCTCATTGTGGTTTAGATTTACATATCCATAATAAGAACTTTTTTGTGTAGTTACTGTATATTATAATTTCTTTGTACTAAGTCCTTAAATCCTTTGCCCTTTTAAAAGATTTAGTCATTTTAAAACTTATTTTTAATGTATTCCTTACATGTATTCTGAGCACCTTTTTTTTTGTTAGAGAATGTTTTGGCAATAACTTTTTCCAGTATGTGGTTTGCATATTCATCTTTTTAATCACATTTTAATGAGTAAGTTTGAACACATGGGAAATTTCATTTTTTAAATATTTTGCTTTTTAAATTTATGGTTATTTTTCTAAGATATCTTTTCCTATTCCCTATATACAGAAAATATTTTTTCTCTACTTAGAAAACTCAATGAAAATATTTTTTAGATTCCTAGTTTTTCTAATTTTCATTATTATATTTACCTTGAAATTTAGATGGTTTAAACATATACTATCTTTATATATTCAGTTTATAAAGGTTGAAATTCTGAAAACTCATGTCTTTTTAGTGTTTTCAAGTCTCATTAGATGCATCCTATGTCTTCGTTAGATTATATTTCCATATTACCATTTGTTTTGGAAATTTAAAAAATTTATCCTTTTATTTTTTTCCTTTCTTTTGAGCATATGCTTTTTAATAAATGGTTAATCCTCAAATGTTTATTTTCTTTGTATATAATTTTGATCAATTTCTAATTAGTTATACTGCATTCAAAGAACACATTCTGTATATTTAGTCTTTTGGGAATTACTGGCATTTCTTTTGTTGCTCAGTATGTGATCTACCTTGCTGAACATTTTTTGTGACCTTGAATAGAAAGTATATTGTTTTCTTGTCTGATCTATTTTTTCATAATTTCAGATTCAAATGTTGCCAGTGTTGTTTAGATCTTAAATATCTTCATTGATATCAGGTTTAGCTCTATTATTTACTGAAATCAAAATTGTTCTTATTGGTTTTAGATTTTCCCATTTCTCTCCTTAATTTTTAGTTTTTTACTAATTCCTCTATTAGCATTTTAAATATAGAATATTGCATTGGTATTTAGTGGCATTGATATTAATTAGTTCGTATTTAATTAATCATACCTCTTGGGGATTATAGAATGATATGATGTTCTTAAAACTTTTCATACCTCAAAATATTCATTATTTTTTTTTTTGAGGGGAGGGCTCAGTGTGTGGGATTCTTGAATTTCATCTGAGAATGATTTTAACAGAGTTTTCCATTCAGTGACATACTGAGTTTATTAAGAAAAAAAATACGTTTGTGTAGATACAGGCAAAGGCTGCGTTCTAAATAAGCCAGAAATTTTAATGAATGAGAAGAGAATTTGAAAAAAGGGGCCTCTGTATAGATACAAGTGGACAGTTCTTAAAGAGCAAGGGATTGTTTTGAAAGAGACAGGTTTATTAAGAAAAAGAAACACCTGCACAGATGCAGGTGGGAATTCACAGGCAAAATCTGCATTTCTTCATAGCAAGGGTAGAGCATTCTTTGGGTGGATTTATTCCTTTGTGGGATTTGACTACTTTAGGTGTGGGTTAGGTTGGTCTTGTGATGACAAATAATCCTTTCTGATCCACCTCTGATTCCTGGAAACTCCCACATCTAGTTTAAGAACTATTTAATCATCCCTATCCCCACCTCTGGTTTTTGACCTTGTAAAAAATTCCATCCAAAAATACTCTAAGTTTCCATCATTTTAACTCTTCATCAGATACTGTTGATTATTTTTGGAAAGAGATTCAGAATTTGACTTCATTAAATCATTTCCCCAGTAGTCATTGCAGTTCATATCATACATTAAGGTGAAAATCTTAGTTATTGTAAAAGTCTGTAAATATTCATTTTTCTCTCCAACTGCTCCATTTTAGTCTATCCCCAACACAACAGCCAGAGTGATCTTGTTAAACTCAGCAAGTGAGTTCCCATCAGTTCTGTCCCACTGCACTCAGCACAAAAGCTAATTCCTTTTTTATTTTTTAAATTTTATTTTTTAATTGATTGCACACACATAAATATATAGAGACAATGATGTAAATATATTTTTATTCTATAACAATTACCCCTTTGTGCTTACTTTTTAATACTTCTTATTCACTCTAATCTAAATAAAACAGAATCTTTGCCTTTTAGGGAACACATAAATTAGGTTTCCTCTACTGTCGACCCTGCATCTGTCTAGACTACTCCAGGATTCCTGCAGCTATTTTCCCTTCTCAGACTTTTACTAAAATGTTAACTTCTAAGTGAGTTTTTGTCTGACAACAGTGTTTTTAAAAACACGCCACTCTTATTACCCGGTTATCACTTAGACCTCTTTTTGGTTTAGTTTTCTCATTAGCATGTTTAACTATTTAAATAACATTTACTTTACTTATTGTGAGTTCTATCTCCCCCTCTACACCTCCAGTACATTTAGGACTTTGTTTTTGTTGGTTTTATTTACTGTTTTATCCCTGATACCTAGACTAGTCTCTGGCATTTTATTCATGGCAGGACTTGAAGTACCAGATAATCTTCTCTGGCCAAGTTATTTCTTTCACACTTCTCAATCATCCTGATTTAATAATCTTTTAATCTTCCTTGATAAATGGTGAGCTAATCTTACCTTGAGTACCTTTAAGTGAAGGTGATTTTGCTTCCTCCCTGGATACCTTGTTTCCAAGTCTTAACTTTTCTAAGAGATACAAAGTTTTTCCTAATAATTAGCCTAAATTCTCCCTCTGTTGAAACAGAAGCCCCATTAGCTCCTGCTCTGTCCTTGTTGACTAATGAGAATAATTGGTCTCTGTCCTTTTTATAGACTCGCCCTTCTGTATTTGTGGATGTCTGCTGTCCCTCCCCTCAACTGTTGGTCAAGGAAGTGTGTCAGCAGGATGGCCAAGTGGGGACCAGCCAGACCCAGAGCAGGCATAAGCAGCTCATCTCCCCACAACAGAAAAGAATGAAAATTGTTTTAAATAGACAGTGAGATTATGGGATAAAGGTGGCTCTGACTGAGCTTGGTTCAGGTCTTATATTGACAAATAGACACTTGAAAGAAAGTTAAAGCTTGAAAACAGTATTAAAGCTGACTTGAAGCTTAATTATTGACTATTGACCAAGTCTTCTCTGGATGCCTGTTCTCTACTTCAGAGAGGTCTCTTATTTTTTAGGTGCCAATCTCTATAGGTGCTTTTATTCTCTTGCTCTGTCCCAAGCCTTCCTGCCCTAAATGGAAAGTTTTTTTTTTCCTTAAGTAACCTGTATTTACTAGAATTTTTTGCAATTATATTGAGTTTGCCCATTTTGCATTTCCTTCAATTTATTATTTATGTTTTGAGTCCATCCATATAAGGGTGTAATTTCTGAATTCATTTGCTTTCTCATAATTTTTCTTCACATTGCTCTTTCCTTTCACCAAGAAGCTGCCCATTTACTTTGTTTGTAGCCAAACTGAATACAAAGAAAACAATTTCATTTAAATAGCTGAATCAACATGAAAAAGGATAATGTGATGAATGGAATGAACCCTAACTTGCAGTTGGGATATAGGAATTGAAATTCTACCTCTTTTACTTAATAGCAATGTCCCATTTTAGGAAAATTCTTTGAGTTATTAAACTTCAGTTGCTCATGTTTAAGTGAGGTTTTAGGTTAGATTAAATCTAGCATCCTGTTTAGACATTTAGTTTTATGATCCTGTCATGGAAGGCAGCTTCAAAAATTGTATACAGTGTTGAAGTTTATTATGTTTACTTCTAATATTAATTAGCAAGAGCAACAGAGAACTAGCCTGGACTTTGGTTTAGACATATGTGAGCAAGGATGTATCTCTAAAAAATCATGAGTAAAAATGAATTCATATTAACTTTTTGCCCCTCCTACAAAGACATGATAGTTTGTGCTATATGTAAATAAAACAATATGTTGTGGAACTTTCCCTATTTCTTTGGTGCTCTATGTTGCAAGGTTTGGACTTAAAGTACTACAAATAAGCATCTCCTGTTTTATTACAGGTCAAGATTTCTGACCCTGTCAAATATGTGATGTGGCAAACTTCAGAGTTAAGCTGCTTGTCATGCTTGTGCATTCATGACTTGTCACCCAAGATTAACACCATTGACTAAGACTAAACTGGTGATCTGTCATAAAAACTAAGAATGGTACACACTGTAAATCAGAAGTCACAGCTGGTCCACCTGAGTCTTGTTTTCTGTTGCTTCAACACATTTCTACATCAGTTTGGAGAAGGTCAAGCTGCCAGTCACATTATTTCACTGCATGATACAAGTGAAAAAAGTTTGGAAACAGATGTACATATAAGTGAAAATCTTGCTATTTTAAAAAAGCTAAAGATACTCTTATAGCAACTGATATAGTGAAAGATTTGGGAAGAGCAAGTTTGGGAGCTCCACTCATGACTACTTACTTCAACTGTTAATAGTTCTAGATTATGATGCACATATTCTCAGCTCCAAGAGGTCCATAGACTTGTTAACACTTCAGGGAAGCCCATTTTCATTGGACCCTCATGCAAATTTATAAGACTTGTTTCACAATCCCCAATCCACAGGATGTCAAGGAAACATTGGTCACCCTACCATACCTGCCATAGAAAGTGTCCATCAATACCTTTAGCTGTTGTTACCCTGTCCCCAGATGGTATCCCATGTAGCCTCTGATGGCAGCATTCTCTCTTTCAGATTTGGAAGTAGTGAAGAGTTATGCCATTCATTTATCCAAGCATTTTAATTTTGTGTTCCACCATAAAAAATGCTTTTAAATCTAATCAAGCAAGGTCAAAACTGGAAATATAAATGTGGAAATCTCTGGTACCAAACACGGTGTGTGGTATGCTGTAGGAGATAATTAGAAAAGCATTAACAGCTGCATTTCTAGTGTTGTTATGTTGTGTGACTCAGCCCTAGATAGCTAGATGGTTGGTATCACTTGAATCTTCCACTTAAGAGGTCTTATGCAATGCACACCAACTTAGGGACCTCAAGGGGTGACTATTGACATCACTGCTATTTCATCCCTGCTGGTCCTCTTGCCACAGGGGACATCTTGATGGGAAAATCATAGGATTTGCTAACATGACTGATAAGGATCACAAGATCAAGCTGTAGATCTCAGTGTACTTAAAGGAATACCAACCAGGCTCTAGCAAAGGAAATCAATTCCAAAACATGTACGAGATGGACTGATAACTACAGGTAGAGCCCCTTGGTGAAATATTAACTGACTTGACTTGGATACATATAAATATCTGGTGCCTTTGACTAGAGGGTGAATCAAAAGAAAAGTTTTGCAAGCAGCAAATTTTCTAGCAATGCATTCCACAAAAGGATTAGATAAGAAAGAATTTCTCTTTCCTGTCTAATACCTACCCCCACTTCTCACTGCTCCACCAACAAACACAATCTTGACACCAATACCAGTATCAGACCTGGCTTTTATTTTGTTTCCTCAATTACAGAGATACTCTCTTTCAGCCCAGTGACTTGTTGACAACATATGTTCCAGAAGAATTATAGTAAGGAGAACTACTTCTTTGTCATATCTGGAAAAATTAGATATTTACTAGGTTCTATTTAGATTTAATTTGTGTTTCTGTATTGATTTATCCATTGGTTTTTGTTTATTTTTTAAATTCTTTATCTGGAACAATTAATTTTATCAGTTAATTGATGTACATACCCTGCCATTAGTGAACCCTTTTCTTTCTTCTGTGTTGATGCACATATTGCCAGTCATCTGAAACCAAAATTCACCATACTTCTTCTTCCATAGTACTAATTTTTATTAAGAAGACCTGAATTTACTGACTTTGAACTTAAATAACAGAGGAATATTTCCTAGTCTTTAGCAAGGAGGGAGTCAAAGGAAAGGGTAGCTTAGTACACTCTTTGTCCTTAGGGTATTTACATTTTGGTAAAATTAAGAATAAGAAATGAATTGTGAGAAGCTGTGTGACTCGAAGGGACTCCTAGACAATGTGTATTTGGGAGACATCATCTTCCAATATTTATAACAGATTCTGGCTTTCAAGAGGTGGGTATGCCCTATCTTTGGTCACTGTGTGATGAGATGATCATGTGCTATAATTTCTTTTGGATATTAAACCTGAGAGGAATCTCATATCACAAAATAGCTTCCTTGGCAGGGAATCTTGCTTGTTTCTCTCCCTGAATCTCTGGGGTTGTCCTGAGATGAGAAGCCCATGCAAAAAGGCATTTCCATTCTAACTCATCTCCTTCTGGGGCCTTCTATATTTGCTTCTATTTCCCTACCTTTTCTTCACTTTGCCCTTCCTTTCTCTTTGTCTTTCTCATCTTTGTTCTCTTTCTCTGAGGACCCTTCTGCCTGACTCTGATTTCCTTTGACTTTCTGAGTTTAATTTTCATTTTCTGAAGCTCATTCATCCCCTAATAATTCGAATGTGAAGATAGGGGTCCAGGGCAGAAAAAAATCCCATCAAGACTTTCTAAAATGAAGAAGCTATGAATTCACTTTCTCTCAGTGTCCCGACTTGTCTTCAAAAATTGCATCCTTTGGTTGTCCTGTGACTCAAGGGAGATAGCATTTAAGAGGTAAAATGAGTCATTTCCCATCAACACCATCCTGCCTACATATACTAGAATGTACTAGGACAAAGTAATTGGAGAGACCAGTTTACAACATTTGGACACAGAAACTCAAAACGATCATTTTAAAACCTGCCTCTACAATTCTGGTATAATTATTAGTTGATGTATATGCTTAATATTAGGTTTTTTGGAATGCCATGATAAAACTTCAGTGTGTAACTTCATTCTCAATTTAATCACAAATGAATGAAACATTTTAAGATAGGCCAGGCATTATTTCCTAAATTAAAGAAAAGAGATATGAGCAAATATGTCTGGAAGACCAAAAACACTGCCCTAAATTCATAGTATAGAACTATCATTTGGCATTCACATTCTTTCTTAGAAAATTTTGAAGAATTGGAGCTAAGAATTTCTGAGAAATTTTCTTAGAGGAAAGAAGAAACTGGACCATATTAGAAAAAAAAAATCCTTAAATTTTATAAAAAAAAATTGTAACCCTAAATTTGCTAAGTACATCTTGACAACCACAACATGTTCTTAAATTTTATGAAACTGTGATATATAGTATAGAAAATGCAATTCAAAATATTCTGTGGACAATTACTTACAAACATACTTTTCATACATTTTTACTGATATATATGTGTATATATATATATATATATATATATATATATAAAATCAGGTACACACAGAAAAACATGGAGAAAAACACACATTTAAGTATGCTGTAGGCAAAAAATAAAGAAAATCTAAATAAATGAAGAGGAGACTTTGTTAATTGGAAGATATTAAAATTTTAGTGCTTTTCAATTTATTCCAAATGTCAGCAAGATATTTTTTACATATTGGGAGTCTGATTCTAAATTTAGGTTGAAAGACAAAAAACCAGAATAGTTAAAACATTTCTGAAAAATAAAACTAAGTTAGTTTCATTTTATGTGATTGAACTATATAATGGTCAAGAGTTTGTGGTTTTATTGAAAGCATAGTCACCAACTGATGAAACAGAATAGAAAGTTATTTAAAAATTTTAAACAAATGTTTAGACATAAATATAACAACAGACATTTGCAAAAAAACAAAGGAGTATTGTCACATATCCTACACAAACACATGGAAATAATTATAACAGGTCAGAAGCATAAATATAAATTAAAAATACTTAGTAATTCAAAATGAAAACAACTTATGTAGTTTGGATTTAGTGATGAGTTTTAAAATATGACTCAAAAAAACATCTAAATTAAAGATGTTGCTTTGCAGAAGACATTTGTAAAATGAAAGTCAAGTAATAGAATACATATTTTTAAAGCACCTCTATGACTAAACCCTTGTATGTGAAGAACATAGGAAGTGTTCTTCAAACTAAAAAAATGAAATACAAATAATTCAATTAAAAATTATGCCAAAGATCTGACCAGACATTTCACTGAAGATACACAGATAACAAAGGAGCTTATGAAAAAATCCTCCTTGTCATTAATCATTAAGAACACACAGAGATAATACTACACACCTTTTAGAATGATTTTCATAAAAAAGACATATATAACAAATGCTTGAGGCAATAAAACTCTTATGCAAATGTTGGTGACAGTGTTATAGTTGGTCATAAAGTTCAATGTAGATCATATGCCCTGATAATCACATTCTTGAATGTTTACTGAAGTGAATTGGAAACTTATGTTCATACAAAAACCTGTATGTTCATGTGTATAATAACTTTATGCATAATCACTAAAAACTGGAAAAGATCCAGATGTCCTTAAACAGATGAAGATTTAAATAAATAATTTACATCCAGAAAAATTGAATCACACTCAGCAATTAAACAGGACAAGCTATTGATTTATGAAGCAATATGGGTTAATCTAAAATGCATTTTGTTAGGTGAAATGAGACAAATGCATCGTATCCAAATTTCACCATTCAATTTATATGACATTCTGGTAAAACAAAACAATAGGGACAGAAAATTTATCAGTTGTTGCCAGTGATTGGTATCAAGGAAGTTGACTAAAAAGAGTCATTTTAACGTGATGAAACTCAAAATATACAGTGCCTGTATAATGACAGATATATGACTGTAAACATTTATCAAAATCTATAAAACTGTACACATTAAAGGTTGAACTTTGTGAAAATTGAAAGCAATTGTCTAGGTTATTCAGTGATCCCAGAATGAAATGCAGACAGTGACAAATTAACCTAATTATATGACAAATGTATGGCATAGGGTTGCTGTAGGAAGTACTGTAGCTGCAGGGAATACTGACCTAAGTAACTTTGAAGAAATAATCATTTGACAAAATAGTGTAAGACCAAAAAGAAAAACTGTGTACAAGCACTGTTATCTAGTTGGTAAGTTTGTTTCCCATAGGAGTATGGGAGTTTAGCTTTGCAAGTTTTAAATTACTTTACATAGATTTCACAGCTGAACAAAACACTAAAGTGTAGATAATGAAAACCACGTTTCTCACTGCCAGAGACAAAAGATAGAAATAAACAAGGGAAAAGGCTAGAATAAACTCTGCTGGGCTAGAACAGCATAGGACAATAGGGCTGTGTGTGTACAGATAGATACATATGTGGAAATAAATGGAGATATGTATTTATACATGTGTCAGTATATATACATATATACTATGCTTCCATGTGATAGTATATATGTATATATAAAATATGGATGGTATTTCATAGTACACATAATTATTTTACAATTTTATAATTAAATTTACATATAAGCTTGTAAATGCATTTATTATACACAGGTATATATTTCCTAGAAATAGCAGCAAATAGTAACAGCTACATACTTATTAGAATGATTTTTATAAAAAGGACAGCTGTAACAAATGCTTGAGCAATAAAACTCTCATGCAGATGCTGGTGACAGTGTGATAGTTGCTCAAACAGTTCAATGTAGACCGAGCATATACCCTGATTATCACATTCAAGAACATTTAGCATTCATTCTTTTCTTGCTTTCTAATAACTTTCTCCCTAAAGGGATCCAGTGTTCCTTGAAGAAAAAGGTGATTCTAGGTATGGACCAGGGAACGTATAGATGTGCTTGGAGAATCTTGTAATACTAGAAAGTAGGAAAGGGAGGGGCGAAAATGGAAGCATGATAATACTGAAAAAGCTGCCAAAACACAAAGCAAAACCACTTGAGCAACAATACCATTGTATATAACCCAAATTATGAAAAAATGCCCCAACAAATATACATTCCCTTGCTTTCTGAGAGTGTTCCTATAGAATCTTTCATAAGCCAAAATAGTATAAAGCAAAGATGCCATTGCTATTAATTTATATGAAACTTTTTTTTAACATACATTCCTAACTCCCTCGCCAAGCAAATCATCACAAATAACAGAGAAATCTAAGATAACGCCTAGAATAGAAGCAGAAGGTAAGTATACAACCCATATAAAGGGATTCCTGGCACAGAAGCTTGGCGGTAGCATCTTACTGCTTGGGATGAAAGCTGCCTCTCTACAGGATACTGCAAAATTAACGTTGAGCACTTTTCACTTTCCGTCTCTTGTCCTAAAAGCAAGAATTCTCTTCAGATTTCTTGGGGTTAGAGAAAACAGATGCTAATGTAAGTCTTCGCAAGTGTGAAGTGGCATAACTACTTTCAGCAAGCAGGCTGTAGAAATATTTGTACATATATATGCATATGCATTAATAAAGGGGTAGGAGGGACAAATCTTTCTCAGAGTATCTTGCATGCTGATGGTTGAGGAAAATAGAAAATTGCCATTTGAGTACTAATTATTCAATGGGTAAGGTTTTAAGAAAGAACATTAGAATTAAAACATGGGTTTGTTTTAACATTTTTCCATATATTATTTGATAGTTGGAATTTCCCTCTGAGTGTGTTGTATGAATTTAGTGACTAGTTTTTAATAGATTGTGTTTGAAGGGAGAAAAATTGTAACTTTACAACTGAGGATTTGAACGTGGCAAACACTGCCTTGATTAAGTGGTCAAGTTTAATGTTATGAGTTATAATTCAGATAAATATGTGCTTCCTCATGTGATGGGGAGGGCATTTCAACTCTGTGGTATTTTTTATTAAATATTTGTAATCTATGAGAAGTATCTTGAAATTAAAAGTGAAGAAGTTCTGTAGTTGTCAATGTCGTAAAAAACCAAGGAGGGACTGTCAAATCAGAATTTACTAAAGAGGATGAAGCCAAACATTTTGTTTTGGATCCTAGAAAATTGAAAGTATTAGTGTTTAAATCAGTGAAATCTGAATAAAGGTTGTAGTTTAGTTAATATAATTTTACAAATGTTAATCTCTTAGATTGGATTAACACAGCATGATCAGGAAGTGTTAATCTCTGAGGAAGATAGTGGAGGTCATGTGGCAAGTTCCTGAATTGTTTTTAGAAATCTATAAATCAAAAATTATTTCAAGGTAAAAGTTAAGAAATAATAAGTTGGTACATGTTTTTCCTACTCCAAAGTTGATTTTTTGTTAATAAGCTGTCTTAACTGTATGTTTCTCTATAGAGATATTTTCTGCTGTTTTATTTTATTCATTTTAATAGGCTGGTTGTTTCCTTTTCTTGAATCAGTTTTAAAGTAAATTTTTCTAAAAATTTATACAAAGCACAGCTTTCTTGCCCATTTGAGTTAATGCAGGTACCTCTCTTTTTCTCCTTTCCCTAATAAACCTGTCCTTTTAAAATATAAAAAATGGATAAATTAAAAATATCTATTTTCAGGCTTATCAAAAATTTGTTTTAATATCAAAATTGCTTTTTTTATTCATTTATTTTCATCATTGTTATTAATTTCTTAATCCTAGTAGCACTTATCACTCAAGAAACTTATTAGGATGTTTGCTTTTTTTTGTAATCAGTCCCATCAGATCTGTCTATTCGGGGATTGTTTTTTAACACACACACATACAAACACACACACACACACACACACACACACACACACACACCACTTACACCATTTGCTTAACTCTTTGGACATTCCCTCTTGCATTAATTTCCATTTAACTTCCTTTCCATTTAAATTCCTTAAAAAAAAAACACATCTTTCTACAGTCCTTAGAATTACTTTTCTTTCTTTTAGCATAAATACTTATATCACTGTTTTATTCTTTTCAAAATAAGCACTTAAGTTTATATATTTCCACATAAGTAATAATTTGTATAGTAATTATATTGCAAAATTTGTGGATATGGATGTCATAGACATTTTCTAGTCTTCATCATTATTCCTTTTCTGACCCTTGAGTTATTTTAAAAGTTTCTTAATTTCTAAGTATTTGTGGATTTTTTTTAACTATTAATTGTTGATTTCTAAGGCATATTGTGGTAGTAAATGTAGCCTTCATTTTATCAATTATTATAAAAGATTACTAAAATTGTTTTATAGCCAAGTATGGGACTAATTTTATAAATGTTCTATACCTGTTTAAGAAGTATCTGTTTTTCTGGTCACTTGTGTGTCATTTTACATATACTCAAATAGATCAGTATTGCTAATAGTAGTTAAAAATCCTCTATATCCTTTCTTTAAATTACTGCCAGTTTTGTATTAACATGTAAAATAATGTAGATTTATAGAACTTCTACTAATTCTAATGTTAATGTGTTTAGCTCTTAGTTCACACACTCATAAGCAGAGTATTTTTTCTTTTTCTGTTAAATGCTATCCTTCTTTCCTCTTTGCCTGTATGTGTCTCATATTATATTGCCACCTTATTTTTCCTTATTTTAACTTTTTCTTTCCCCTATTATTTATCAATGTCTATTTAAAATTGCATATGAATAGATTTTCATTCATCACCAATTAATATATATACCACTAATTTTTATTTATCCCATATTATTGGCACTAATCTTTCTTACTGCAGTTATTCTTTTATGTGCTATGATTGTTATATAAAGGCATATGGTGGAAAGTTAAAAAAAATTTTAGTCTCAAAGAAAAGAATATTGTCATCTTCTTCCTTGAAAACAAGATTTTAGAGCATGCAGATGCCTGCATGTTCTAAAAACACTGCACTCTCAAAACACGTATGATCTAAGTACTATAGAAAATATATAAAATTTTATCCAGTATAAATTTTTTAACAAGATGCCCATGTTTATTATCTGTTTTACATTCCACTCAGCAAAGATTAGGTGCACAAATTGCTGTTTGACAAAGTCAAGTCTTAGATATTAAGCACCAGCACTTCCCAACTGCTCAGAGGGCGATGATGACACCCCTAGTGGCCATGCTTGGTAGTGCAGCCGGTCAGTGCGGGCACCGTCGCTTGCACCGGGAGAACAAGCTGCACGCATCTGATATCAACGGAGTGCACTATTAATCACTGGACACTTTGACTAAAGAAAGAAATTAGAGGCAGCTTACAAGAGCCTGTTCTCTGTAGAGGGTGTATTTTATAAACTATTCAAAGCTTGCTATTTTTTCTGACCATTCTGGTACACAATCAGTATTTCGTAGTTACTAACACTGACATCTGGAACTAGAGCTCCAGTATAAAATTTTTAATCTTTATTTGTTTAAATTACCCATAAATTAATTTACCTTTGTATTCTATCTATCTATCTATCTATCTATCTATCTATCTATCTATCTATCTATCTATCTATCTATCTATCTATCTATCTATCTATCATCTATCTATCATCTAGCCATCCATCCATCCATCCATCCATCCATCCATCCATCCATCCATCCATCCATCCATCCATCCATCCATCCATCCATCCATCCATCCATCCATCCATCCATCCATCCATCCATCCATCCAATCTGTCCATCATCTATCATCTATAGGCTATCTAATACATCTTTTTTTAACTTCTGAGTTTACATCTAGAATACAATCCTTTCAGCCCAAAATATATCTTTAGATTCCTTTTGGAGTAGCATATTTCCCCAAATTTTTTTCAGAAACTTTTTCTTCTGTTGCTTAAAACTAGTTCATGTCATGTATATTTTAGACTGATAGTTACACCCTTAGTAAACTAGACAATTTTTTTCCAATTCTACTGACATACTATTTCTTTTAAAAACCAATTTGTAGTTTATCATAGTTTCAATGCTTTGTAACATGTATCAATGCTATATTTAAAACTATATCTTTTGAGGGCCTTTGTAGCTTCTTTATTATGTCTAATTATAGGAATTTCTGAATTTTTATTTATCCTATCTGATATAACTTAAAGTTTATAAAACTTTTTTTCCTGTATTCCATCTACTTGTTATGGGATGTTTGCAAAATCAATTTACTCTGTGTGTGTGTGTGTGTATTTTTAACTCTTTATTCTGTGTCATTTATAAATCTACCCTTTTGTCAACATCACAAGGTATTGATTGATATACTTTTATTATAAGTCTTGAAATCAGGTTTTGTGAGTCTTATAACTTTGCTCTTCCTTTTCAAAATTGTGTTGGTTATTCAAATATGGGTTTCCATAAGGAAATTCAAAGAAAGTTGAGGGGTGACCTTATATGAAAATAGTATTATTAAAAAAAAATCACGAGAGTCAATCCTACCAACTATTGGACTAAAAAGAGTGATTAAAATATATTATTTGGAACTTTGAAAGTTGATCAGACAGATGTGCTACCCCCAGGAGTGTATATTGAGAAGAGAGAGGCTGAACCTCCCCAGTGGTGAGAGCACCCACCCCCACTCCCTCAGTTCAACCCTGGCTGTGGATATAGCATCTGCATTTCTAGAGTGACTGTCTAGAGACACAGTGAACAGTGGGATCTTGAAATCTAAAATGTTGAAGTCGAATACTTTGATCTGGTAGTGCCCTGAGGAACCAGTGCAGATACTTTTGTTTGTTTCTTTCGTTGTCCAAGCAGCAGCAATAGCTGTTATCACTGACCTCTACCAGAGACATATATGTAAAGATTTAAAGTGACAAAAGCTTTTCTTTTTCATTTTTTGAGTCAGACATTTAAGAAAACATTTGTTAAGCTGACTTAAGATATAATGGAAGAGAAAAAACAGTGACCACAAGTAATAAGGATCACCCAATTTCCAAAATAATCTGGAAAGTTACAAAAGGATGGCTTAAAACCTTAACAACCACATGACATCAATACATAGGAAGAAATACATAATATGAATAGCCTTTATATTAAATACATTTCATTAAAAACATTCCCATGGAGAAAACTAGGTACAGATAGCTTCATTGTGAATTGTAACAATCTCTTAAGTAAGCAATAATACAAATTATACACAAACTTCTAAGAATTGAAGAAGAGGGAATAATTGCACCAATAGTAGAACCAACAGTGCCATTAAAAGAAAACAAAGATACAGGTCGGCATTTTCATAAAAGTGGATAAGAAATCCTCTACAAAATTTTAATAATTTGAATCCAACAACGTATGAGAAGATACATGAAAGTGGAGTACATCATGAAAAATATTATTTATGCTAGGAATGCTTACTTATTTTAATATTGGAATGTAAATTAATGTATTCATTATGTTAACAGGCAGAAATAACTACAAAATAAATGCATATAAGGCACTAAAGAAAGTCCTTTATTCTTAATTTACAGGAAAAAAACTGAATTTTCAAAAATCGAGCAGAAAGGTAATTAGCAAATTAATAGAGGACATTCTATAAAACATGGACATCTAAATTCATGTTTGATGATGAAAGACTGATTACACATTAGAATAAAAACAAGGCTGGTACATATACACAATGGAATACTACGCATCCATCAAGGAGGACAAACACATGTCATTTGCAGCAACCTGGATGGAACTAGAAAGGACTCATATTAGCAGAAATAAGTCAAAAAGAAAAAGAGAAGTACAGGATGGTCTCACTTATATGATGGATATAGGGAAAAACAAACAAATAAGAAAAAATGAAAACAACCAATGGGACTGAACCATGGAGCGAGAGAGGAGGAGGGGGAAGAAGGCAGGGGAGGTAAAGAGCACAAAAGATCAGGATAGTTAAGAAATGTTAGTGAAGTGGGAAAGCCCTGGGGTAAAAAACAAAACAAAACACACACACATATTTACCAGATATGGGAAGAGAACAACAGGCTAAACAACCAACAACTAAACATCAACTTAACCAACAATTTGCAGAAAAATGGGAGGAGTGACTGAAGGGAGGATACAGAGAGGGGATATGGAGGGAGGAGGAGGGATCAATTAATGCACAATTGTGAAAATCAATAAAATGAATTAAAAAAAAGATAGCTATCAATGTCAAAATTTAAATTAAAAAAAAAGAATAGAAACAAGGCAACATGTCCAGTTTTTCTACTTTTTCTGATGTAATAATAAATTGGCTAGTTGAACTGGCAATAAAATAATTAAAATGTATTTGAATTGAAAAATAAGAAAACCCTTTTTTATTTGTAGATATTATCACTATTAAGGTAACCCCAAAGTTCTCATTAAATTACTGGAAATAATTTTAGGAAATTTATCATACACAAAATCAATTTACAAAAACCAACCATATTTCTAAACACAAAAATGCACAACCAGACATAAGAATAAAAGTACAATTTCAGCAAGTGTCACTTATGGACTAATTGATGATGAATATGAAAGTTTCTAGGACCTGTACCTTGAAAACTATCAGACATTCTGAGCAATTTTTTAAAGCATTAAATAAATGAAGAGAGAGATATTAATTCTTCTCAAACTGATGAGGTTATTCAGTGAAGTTCCAACCAAAGTCTGTTCACTTGGGTCTCCAACACTTTGAATGGGGATAGAAGCATGTGTAAGTTCCCTAAAAAGGGAGGTAAAAAGAAGCAAATCTATGAGCTTATGCAGATATGAGGCAGGACAGTGTTGTGCACGGTCCCTGTGTGCTCATGCTGGATTTATCCTGAAAGGGGGAACTTATCAAGTGTTCTCAGGTATAAATATTGAAAAGCTTCCTAAAAGGTTAACCCCTTTGCTCGATGTCAAGATGTTCTTTTCAAGCTGAAGCGCAAAGTAAATTGCCTGTGAATGGGAAAAGGGGAGCATGGCCTGACAGAAAACCTTCAAGCAATTTTTTTGTCTCTTCAATGCTGCATATATATATAAGTAGAAGCACTTATACCTCTCCATAAAGCCATGCTTATATTACACCCACTTCTGCCTTCAGCTGTGATTTACTCTGAATCCTGCCTCACTTGGTATAAAATGCTTTGTCTGTCAGTGACACCTCAGTGAAATCTCCTTCAAGTAAAGCATTCTTGCACCTAGGTTGTTGCACTGAAAGCTGCCAGCTGGTGTAATTCAACTCTATTTTAAGTTCTTGAATCACATGACTAAAATCCACATAAGTGTTGATTGTATGTGATTGCCTTTATTGATTCCTCCTTGCACTAGACTTATTTCAGAGTCTCCATCCAACTTCAGCAAGAATTCTCAATTTTTTTTCTCATTCTCTTCCTCATGCAGTTAAAACTGGATCTTCATTCACTCTTCTAATGCTGTAACTACAAGATATTAAAGAATTGTATCATATGATCCTTACTCTAGAAATTTGGTTTGCACAAATGCTAACATATCTGAATACAACTTCCATTTGCCCAGTCCTCTGAAATCAGCTCCACCTTTTAACTGTTTAGCAAGTATATCATTGCTCTCCCATCAGAATGGCATTGATATTTTTGGGACATTTATTAGCTTTTGAGTCTTATTCATTCATCTTTCACACATTTCACATCTTTCTTTTGCCATTTATGCATAGGTTACCTTCCTATTACAGTGGTGGAGAGGAAATTCATTCCTATTCCTCTGTGCTTTTCTTGGGCTAGTCTAATAACCAAAACAACATGGGATAGGTTACAGGGTGAAAAGGATCAGCTAAATTATGCATCTAGGGTAATCTATATAGATTAGAAGGATTCTGGTTTCAATCAGGTAGAAAGCAGTATATATCCTAAACTGGGGAATGGCATAAGAGTCTGGGCCATCACAGAGATAAAGAGGGAGGACTCACATGACAAGATGATTTAAAGTCAAATGCTCTTTATGTGTTTGCCCTGTCTTGTAGACAGTTTTCTCTGATCAAAAGGTCATGCATTTCTGTTCATAATCCTGCAAGCATCTGGATTCCACAACCTTTATTAAGGTATTGGTTTCTCCTGGGCTTATAGGGCCTCAGTTGACTTCAACTCAAAATAATCTGTGTTCTAAAGTAGCTGGTGCTATGGATACTTGCCCCAAGCAACTTGGATTTTGTTCTGCATACTGTCATTGTCTTTAGGGTAATTGAGCTAGTCAAAACTTTTCCTTCTTTATCCTATATAACTAGCACCAGTGGTATTGCATCTTCCCATTAATTGTGTAAAACAGTGGGCATGTGCATATATATGTGTGCATACCTGGGCCTAGGAGACAAGAGATAAAAGGGTAAGCAGGAGAGAGAAGCAGGAGAGACTGCCAGAGAACATCAAGAAAAAGAGCATCAAGATTCTTAGGGGGCTGAGGGGTTCACCTACTTCAAGCCCCACCAGCCCTAACCCTAGCCTAGGCTTGCCATGCCTGAGTTGTCTGTGCAACTAGAAACAATAAAGAATGTACTAAGATTGGTGAACCTGCTTGTACAACTGATGATGAGTAATGGTTATATTCCACTGTCACAGGTAGGTGTTTATGTAACTAAGCCTTTTAAGTAGACTTTGGGTCAGTTGCCGTGACTCTGAATCCATACAGTTGGATAAGCCCCGGGTACTTAATTTTATTAACGAATCCCCAGTTCTTGTGAATTGCAGTCAGTAACACCACTATTCTTGCATTCCTAAACTTTGAACTTTTATTTCTTTTAACTACTTATTAAGGAGGAAAGATATCCAATGACACAAACTGTTTTCATTTTATTATTCTTTGGAGTATCTTGAGTATGGAAGGTGCTCAATAAAGTTAGCTGCAACAGATCAAGACAATTTGAGACCATCTTGCCTCCACGCACTTGTTCATAATGCCCCCACTGTTGAAATATCATCATTCCCTTCCTCTTCATTTTCTGTCTATACAATCTTTCACTGAAGATTCCACTTTCTTACTATGGTTATTGGTAATTCACACTCCTCCTTAGCCATACCTCTACAGTGCATTTTCTCTGTGCTAAACACTCCAGAATTCAACTTCAAATACTTCCTCATAAATTAATCATTTTTTTCCTCTAACTACCCAAAAGAATTTTCCTTCATCAATTTCTCTATAGGTGTATAAAATTAGTATGAACATTCAAACAATGCTTACTAAATATTTGTTGCTTTTTTTCTTAATTCATATGACTGTGACTTGCATTTAATTCAATTCAATATAACGGATACCGGATAGTGCAAAATATTGCTTCAGGTGTTGTGTTAGTATTAGCACACCCTTTGAGATGTTTAGAAAGTATTCCACTGCCAAAAACAGATGATGTATAAATTAGCCCCCAAAGGGTTTTATCATTAAGAAAATTGTAGCTACCACTGGGAGTTAATCTGTCTGTCTGCTGGAGAATATTGCCTTGTCCAACACTTGCAAATAAAATATACTGCGAAAACAAATTCTCTCTTCTATATATAAGGATCAGCATACTATTATGCTTGATCTTCATCCTCCCAGCTCAAAAGGAACTTCCTCCCCTATCACTTAATGTCAGTGCTTTGAAGCAATCACCCACACTGTCCAAAGAGCTGGCTATCATTTAAAAGAATGGAATGCACCAAAACTTGTTAATAAGGAATCCACCCAAAACTTTTAGTAAGATACTGCTATTAAAAAAAATATTGACAAGAGACTCAGTCACACAGGAACTTAGTCATGTTTTTGCTACTCAATATGTGACTTGAGTGAATCCTTCAATGGTAATGGGCCATCGTATGAAATGGGAGGGGAAATTATGAAATTTTCAACAAGGTATACATGATAGTGGCCTAGTCTTTCTCTTCTTCAGGTAAGAAGAACAAAGAAGGTTACTATTGTGGGCATAAGAGCCAGGCTGGAGAAAAGTATATCCATTAATTGTTTTCAGGAATGTTAGGGTGTTGGCTCCTCTGTGGGAGAGATTTTTGGAGGCAAAGCAGTGTTGAGAAATCAATGATACTGGTGTCTATGGATTTGGTGGCAAAGAGTGGCAATGAGGGAAGAATTAGAAAGGATGTCTTTTCCTTTTGAGTTTTGTTACATAAGATTTCTTTGAAAACATGTTTGAATGATAAACCCAGACTGTAAACACCTACATCATAGTAAAATAACAGCTAATTTTAATACCAAGAACTGGAGACTAGCTCAGTTTGCTTTCAGATTTAATTACCCAGAAAGATAGGAAACTGGAAAATACAACGTCTAGGTTTATTGTAAGATTGAAAGAGGACCATGATGTGGTTTAGGCAATGCATACTCTGAAATTTCAGGTGTCCTTACCAACTAACTCATGGGTAGAAAATTAATGAGTCATTATTAAATGGATCAGTATCATGGAAAAGATAGTTGTGTATTTTAAAAGTTTAAAGTGTATCAGTTAATTATATTTGAGATTTTCCTTAATCCCACATACTTACTTTGCTTTCTTCATATCACTTCATATTTGTGATCTTCAGTTTCTTACACTCTATAACAGCATGATGATACTTCAAGGGAAAAATGCTGTGAACAATTGAAAAAATGTGTATAAAAATAGTAAAATACTATGAAATAAGATGTGTAATGTGAATAACACAAAAATAGAGATATTGTATTACTTGTTAAAGTTTAAATTACTTATTCGAATTTTTTTCCTAGAACAGGATTTCTTAAAAAAAGGAATATTACAATTTTACTTTAACTATATAGTGGTGTGTGTGTGTTTCTGTGGGGGGAGTATCAAACTGAAAATAAGAGAAACCCTCTCAATTTAAGTTTGTAAGATTTGTTTCAAAATACATACACAAATGCACATACACAAATATTAGTAGTTCTTGACATTTCAAACCTGCTTAGTGGAAGACATCTACACATAAAATTACAATTTTCTTTTTTTAAAGAAACCCAACTAACTGGGAGAAAGTTTTTGCCCTCCAGACAAGTGACAAGGGTCTGATAACAAAGATCCACAAAGAGCTCCTACAGCTCAACAAAAACAAAGCAAAAAACCCAATAAAAAAATGGGGAGAAGAACGAAAAAGACACTTCACCAAAGAGTAGATACAGATGGCTAATAGACATATGAAAAAATGCTCCATTTCACTAATAATGAGGGAAATGTAAATTAAAACCACACTGAGATACCATCTTACACCAGTAACAATGGCCCACATAAATAAAACAGACAACAATTGTTGGCGCGGATGTGGAGAAAAAGGAACTCTCTTACACTGCTGGTGGGAGTGAAAACTGGTCTAGCCACTATGGAAGACTGTGTGGAGGACCCTCAAATAATTGAAAGTGGACTTACCATTTGACCCAGCAATCCCACTACTAGGAATCTACCCAGAGGACATGAAGACATTAATTCAAAAGGACACATGTACACGCATGTTCATTGCAGCCCTGTTTACAGTTGCAAAGAATTGGAAACAAACCAAATGCCCCCAAACAGATGATTGGCTAAAAAAAAATGTGGTACATATACACAATGGAATGCTACACATCCATCAAGGAGGACAAACACATGTCATTTGCAGGAACCATCTAGTTCCTGGATGGAACTAGAAAGACTCATATTAGCAAAAATAAGTCAAAAAGAAAAAGTACAGGATGGTCTCACTTATATGATGGATATAGGGAAAAACAAACAAACAAGAAAAAATTAAAACAACCAATGGGACTGAACCATGGAGCGAGAGAGGAGGGGGAAGAAGGTGGGGGAGGTGAAGAGCACAAAAGATCAGGATAGTTAACAAATG
>PVHY01001794.1:0-144546 GCA_004024945.1 Uropsilus gracilis
TCTTCTTCTTCTTCTTCTTCTTCTTCTTCTTCTTCTTCTTCTTCTTCTTCTTCTTCTTCTTCTTCTTCTTCTTCTTCTTCTTCTTCTTCTTCTTCTTTTGCTTCCTAGCCTAAATTCAGTCACTGACTATATGTATTCAGTTACTTTGTTTCTTTTCCATCCCTGTCTATCTTGTTATCTCAAGACAAGATCTTAATTCAAGCTCCCATTATTTTCTCCAAGTAGTTTTGCCACTGAACACTGAACTGAACCCATGTGCTACTACCAGGTTAATATTTTGTAAATATCATTGTGATCATGTTATTTGATTATAGTATCTCCCCCTTGTGTTTTCATTTTGGTTACACAAGTTGATGACTGCTGCCTTATAGTAAAAGGGTCAGGTGATTAAATACATCCCAGAAACTGTTTATGGCAGACTCTTCAGGAAATGCCATACTCCTTAGTGTCTCCATAGTTTGAAGAAATCTCCCAGTGGAAAAACTAGACTAATTGTATTCCCTAACTCATTTTTAAAATTGAGTTGTATATGGAAATATTCTTTTAAAGTAAAACCATGAAGATCTCTGAGTAATATCTTTAGTGCATTATTAACTATTTTGCATGTGTCATTTTAAATATTTTGAATAACATACATTAGGAGGGGTTGTATGTTAATATCCCAAATACTTAGCTTGATGTTTTTCTGCATAGTCCTGTTCCTTTCTGCCCAGTCTCACAGTACATCACTCCCTAGAGTACATTACATCTCCAGGAGGACACACCCACTTTCCCTTTCTTTTTCTTGATGGGAATTTTCCCCTTTTTATTAATTCTTACTGGGTAATTTAAAAAAAATCATCAAGAATTTTTCAAGACAAAATTCAATGCTGAAGAGTTTGTATTATTTCAGTTCTAAATGTTAGATCACTCTCTCCACGCAAGACATGTAGTTTACAGTGATTATAACAATCCTAGAATAATCACCAGTCCATTCAACTCAAGTTTGCAAAAGCTTAAGCAACTTCCAATTGTCAGAGACTCAAGCTAGGAAGTAAAAAATTGAATCTTCCCCCAACGCAAAGCTATTTATTCAGGTATTTGGAGAACTGGGGACACTTCTGTAATAGTGACAAAGGAAATACTATGGAACATCATTTATTCGACTTGAAATTGGTGATGGTGGCACCTATCAAATTACAGAAACATCGTCTGTGAGTCAGTTCTAAATTTAATGAAAATGTTAAACAATTGGCATCATTAAGCATTAAATTATCGATCATTTCACAGGAGAAAAGATATGGCAAATTTGAGAATGTAAATCATAATTTTAAAATTAAGTCAAACAAGGAATTGAAAATGTTACACATTATTTTTGTGGGAAGATTAATAAATAAACTCTCAAACTCAAAAAAATAATAAGAATGGAAAGAGTTTATGAATATAGATACAGCACAAATTTTAAGCCACAATTGGAAAATATAACTCCTTCTTGAGCATATATTAGCACTTTAAGAAAACAGAATTTATGCTATGAAGGAAAAATTTAAAGTGAATTAATTTCAGAAAACTGGCAACATATATACCATGTTTTTGATAAGTATCACAAGTAAAAGTAAATATATACATATATTTGATAATGAAAACATGCAGCTAAGATGTGTAAAGTGTAGATAATGTATGCATATGAAAAAACTGTATGCAAATCAACAATTATGGAATGTGTAAAAATGTTGACTCAGATTAATTATAGTTTTTTTTTTAAAAAAGCAGATGAGTAATGTGCTAATTATCTAACATAAGTTAGAGGAGGAATAATAAAATAATCATAAGAATACAAGAGAAAAGACATGGCAAATTTCAGGATGTAAATCAGCATAATTTTTAAAAAAAGATTAAAAAAGGAATTAACAAAGCTACATATTAGTTTTGTGGAAAGATATATATATATATATACACTTCTTTGCAGGTCAAAAATAACAACACAAATTTTAAGAAACAATGAATGACAATTTATCAGGCTGTAATTATGATAGATTATTTTGGAGATGTAATATAACATCCTAAAAATATAATTATATTTTGAAAAATGCATATATTAAAAATATCCTTACAAAGAACATACTGTGACAAGAGGGTTTTATAAGAGTTTTTCCAAAATATAAAGTACAAGATTATTTCATTTTTTAAAAATCGTTTAGAGAATGAGGCACAGAGAGTTTTTAACTCGACTCTCTCTTTGAAGACTGTATAACTTGGTATCAAAGTCAGGTAAAGAAAGTATGAGAAAAATAAAGCAAACTTATTTATCCATGAGTTTGGGTGCAAATATTCCAAATAACATACCATTGCATTATGACATTTTTTAACATTGTCGTAAAGGAAACACTGCCCATCTCACTTGATAGTGAAGCTAAATTCAGGAACAAACATTGCTTAAGGTTCTGAAATTCACAGTCACCTTCATTTCACACAATTAAAGGCACTGAGACACGAAGTGGCTAGGTATTTGCCTGGAGACACATCTCTCTTAAATGTCTGAACTGGGACATACTGGGAAATAAGAAATGGTGATTGTGTCTCACGAGAAAGATGTAAAAATGAAAGGCAAGAATAGTAATTGGCATATGGAAAATGATCTATTGCTAGGAAAAAAAGATGATTCTTCTAACACCTCTCTGTTTCGACCAATTCTTCACCCTCCCCATGATTCACTTAATTTGCTCTTAGGCCCAAAGAAATAATGGTGGGGAGAATATAATATTAGCTGTAAGGTTGTTCTTTTACCAGTGACCTACCAGGTTTTAGATAATCTGAATCATCACTGATTTTATGGTGGGGCTTTGAGGAAGGCAGAGCAGACAGGTAAAGCAGAAAATAGAACTTCCATTTGACCACCCAGCAATCCCACTACAGGGAATTTACCCAAAGAATGCAAAAACATTCATTCAAAAAGACACATGTACCGGAGGTTTATCACAACACTATTTACAATTGCCAAGATACAGAAACAACCCAAATACCCCAAAACTGATGGATAACTGAAAAAGCTGTGGTATATTTACACAATGGAATATTATGCATCAATCAAAGAAGACAAACTTACGGCATTCACAACAACATGGATGGAGCTAGAAGGAATCATGTTAGCGGAAATAAACCAGAAAGAAAAACAGAAATACTGGATGATCTCATTTATATGAGGGATAGAGGGAAAACAAACAAACAAACAAAAAAAATCCCAAGTATGAACAATTTAAAACTGCCAACAGAACTGAAGCGTAGAGCAAGAGAGGGTGAGGAGGGTGGAAATGGGGGAGGGGGACATTACAAGAGATTAAGATGGTTCATAGTTCATACGGTTATGAGAGAACCTTGGGGGAGAAAATAATGTGTGTGTGTGTGTGTGTGTGTGTGTGGTGTGCTGTGTGTCTATGTGTGTGTGCAATCAATAAAACAATTTTAAAAAAGAAATTAGGAAATAATTGTCTAACAAGAAGGTGAGTTCAGGATGCTGAGCTGTGTTTCTTGAATGATCCAAAGCAGCCTCAAAAAGGCAGCCTTCAAGTTCATGGAGGGAGTATTCAACCCACAGCGCTGCAGATCACAGCAGCAGAAACAAAATGAGATTTGGACCCTGATCCTAAACGTGGATTAGCTTGGTACTATGCTGTCTATAAATCACAGAATCATTTGTCAGCATCCTTTTGCATTTCTGAGTATTTTCTCTGGGCCCCTCTGCAAATTCCTGGAATCTCTCCCTTCTGACTTGGAGTCATAATCAGATCTGGCCAGTCGATACCAAGGTAACTGCCTGTGTGTTTTCTTTCCACTGTGTCACAGGACGCCAGCACACAGCTTAGGAAACCATCAGGAAAATGCAGTCTGTCTCTTGAGAGACTGATGGAGCAAGACAAAGTCAATTAACATGTGATTCCTCACAGGATTCTGTAAGCAAATTGCTACAATTACTCCAAACTAGTGAGCCAATGGTGAGGTGATTGAAAGGGACAGTTAGGGCTTTGCAGACATGGACCTCTCCACAGTGACCTTGGAGATCCAGGGTCTTAGACTGAAGAAAGGGCAATGCAAAGGAAGTTAGTGTAGCTGCAGGAAGTTCTCTGTGATATGTGTATATTCAAATACCGCAACTCTAGATTTTATTTTATTTTCAGTACATTTCAAGTGTAATGTATTTATCTACATTTTTTAAGCAGTTTACACTTTCTATGTGAAAGAGATGCAACATCTTTCCAAAGTGTGTCAGGTAGCTGTTGTCACAGTAAGCACCTTTTACAACTCTGTGGCATAAAAGATAGACTCCACAGCTACTGTTTATAGTCTGTAATAGGCAACATAAAAACAAAGTCCACCTTAGTTATGTAGACAGCATACTTTTATGAGCCCGTTAAACTGTTTTCACAGGCTACTTAGTCATTTCAAAATAGAGCCTAAACAAACTCCCCCTATATTTCCTCGGTTTGTCACCCAGAATTAAGATTTCATCTCATGATGTAGGTGGTCATTAGGGAAAAGTTGCAGAAATTTCTTTATTATATGTAGGGGAGAAATGACCAAGAACCAAATGGATTTGATATTGACATTGGCTTTTATTGAAGTCAAAGCCACCACTGATTTCACAGGTCCTATAGGTATTGTTTTACTTCTTCCCTCATTCATTCCTCTCACACTTTCTTGCTATTCCTCAAATGCACCAAGTATGGTTCTATCTCAAGGTCTTTGCATGTGTCACTCTCTGCGACTGAAATAATTTTTACTTACAAAGACACAGGACTCCCTGGTCTCCTTTGCAGCAATGTCACCTTCTCAGTAGAGCCTTCCCGAGGTACCCTTAAAAACTGTAAGCCAAACTTCACCCCAGCACCCACCCTGCCTCTTCCATGTTTTGATTTTTCACCCTAGCATCTATCACCCCAAAAAGAGAACCAAATGGGATGGTCCAGCAGGTAGGAGACAGTAAAATACTTTAAGTGGATATGATGACCTATTCGATGCCATCCTGTGACTTTTGATGCAGAGAGAATTCGGGATTTTCTAGGCTTGACATGATATGGACAAAGAGTTTGCAACGCTGTGCTTACAAGAACTTACAAGAAATTTCACATCCATCTCAAAAGGGGCAGACATTTCAAGTTATTTGATGTTGGAGTCTTGAACTTTCAATATAAGTCAAATGAAGCTGTAGTTCAAATTTTGGGGGCTACAAAAACACTAACATATGCTTTCTTGTATATGGTTAGAATGGTTAAGAATCAAAAGAGCAAGTCAAATGGAGAACATATTCAATTGCATTTGTTTAGGGGTAAGGAAACAAGTTTGTTTTAAATATTTGAAGGATGCTGACAATGGATGGCGTATTTCCCATGGGTCTCCAACAATACACAGCAAATTCACCTTAGCATAATCATCTGCCCGTTGATGACATTTTTCCTCCACAAATGCCAAAACGTGTGTGCCACATTTTTCCTCCATAAATGCCACAGTAAAGCAATCAATATACTTATATTACGTATTATATAAAAAAGAATTAGGTTTTCTCTTGGTTTCTACTTGCACAAGATAATATAGTGGATAGTTTTATAATTCATTCAGGAATTTTATGCAGTGAGAATTGTTATTTTCATTATATACATTAAGAAAATGAGGTTCAAAATACCTTGTCTAAAGTCAAACAAAGTGGAGCTAAGATGTGCACTCGGTTTTTGTTGCTATATTTTTGTTTCTCATATTATAGTGGCCTAGCCAATGTTTATAGAAAATTCTCTCAAAGTTTAATTATGTTTATTAAATGCCTATTAAAGACCTGAAACTATCCTAGAGATGAGAAATGGCTCAATAAAATTAAATCAGACAGAGAACAGACAATGTATTGGTAAGCAAATTTTCTAGGGGACTAGAGATACAACTATATAAAATAAAACAAAGGCTGTTAAACAGTCTTGTGCTGTGAGCTGCATTTTGAAGTAGGGTAGTTTGCATGGATTTCCTTGAAAAAACACCAGATAAACAACTACTTAAAGATGAGTTAACTACATAAGGTCTAGAGTTAGAGTGTTCCAGGTAGATGGAAAAGTGTGACAGAACCTTGGGTAACAGCGGGTTAAATATTTAAGATAAACAGGAGACCAAGGCAAAAACAGATACTGAGGTCATTCATGGGTGATAGGGTGATGGGAGAACCTTGAACAGACAATGATGTGATATATATATATATATATATATATATATATATATATATATATATGTTTAATCAATAAAAACTAAAAAAATAAAATGCATTATTTAAAAAATAAATAAAACTTTTGAATTTTATAATGAAAAATTAGATGTCTGAAAGGTAGCCTATGCAGAAATTCTTTATATGAGTTATAAATCTCATAAGAGAAGCTGTTTTATGTCCTAGAATGAGGACATTTCTTGGAAACAAAGTCATAACTACTCATTCAAGAAATGTTGGTTGAGCATCTACTATAAGCTATCATAACTGGGTATAACATGTGTTCATGAAAACAAGAACCAAAGGGATCACGGGCAGGGTATAGCCTAAATTTAATATAAGAAATTTACAATATATGACATAAATGTGTCAAATGTGTCAAATGTGAAAATGTTCAACATGTGTTAAGTATAACCATTAACAAATATCCAGCTTATCTTATGTAATAGTACAAACAAATATGGAGAGACCCAACAGAAACATTGTTCTTTAAGCGGTTATGAAAAAAATTAATCATTTGAGTAAAAAAATAGGTCAAAAATAGCTGCTACTACCTTAATCACGCTAATAATTCTAGTCAGTGCCATAAAATTGACAATAGCAAAAGGAGACTTTCATTATTGTAGTCAAATTATACCTGGAAAAGCATATGAGAATGAAATGATATTTATTAGGAGTCAAAAGAAATGGCATAGGCAATTTCCTCCCCAAATACATAGAGATCATAACAATTTTCCTGTATATGCTAGAAATAACCCACTTGAAGCTATACCTATCAATTGACAAATGAAAGAATGAATGGGACATTAATCAAGAATTTGAAAAGGTTGTGATCTTCACTGAGAACATTTAAGAATGTTTTTTCCAGAATTACCTTATAAGTATCTGTCAGTTTGAGCTACTACAATCCAATGTGGCACTATTTTATTATGAAAGTGTTCTGATGTTACTCCACACAATAATAATTTGAGTAGAAACAAGAAAATGATCCAAACAGGTGAGGGGAAATGAATAATAACTATAAAGATGAAACAATAAAGATGAAACAATAAAGATGAAAATTGGGGATATAAGCTAAAAGATAGAAAGATTAGAATTACAGAAAATCAAGAAACAGGAAAGTCTTTCATGGAGGTGAAAGATTCATGCATTGGATTTGTGAAGAAGAAATGGACTGTTATCACGGAAAATAATAAACACAAAACAACAACACACACAAGCAAATAAACCCCTCAATCATCTTCTATGGTAAAACTGTGCTGGAATAAATATTATTGAATTGACTGATAAAGGTTCCCAGTCTCTAATCATCTTGTGTCTTACAGATTAGTCTTCTGATCTTGATAGCAGAAATGACTTGTCACAGAACTCTCCAAGAAGTCTGTTTGTGAAAGACAGACGAACTGAACTTGATGAAATGAACTTGAGGACATTAAAAGTGGACCCTGTCATTCTGGACATTCACAAACCAGTTAGGGCAGTGTTAATAACTTTGTCCAAACCTGCTGTTAGCACATGGTGGGGTCTGTAAGAGCTCTGCTCTGGAACCCGGATCCTGGGTGCACATTTGAATGTCTTTATTATTGTCTAGAAAAACAGCAAAATTAGGTTTTTTTATCTTACTTAATTTTAGCATATCTACACAACCACAGAAAATGAAACACACATCCATATATAAGCATGTACACATACAATTTTTGTGCATCTCTATCACCTGATTGGGAACCTGTATTAACACATTGGAGAGAGAGAGAGAGAGAGAGAGCATGCATGTTGCATATACACAGATATAACTTAGAAGAAGCTATATTTGCACTTTTCCCCTTAAAATAATTTCCTAAAGACTATTTAATTTAGATCAAACTGAGCAGTTCCATTTGGAGTTTTAAGCACAAATTTTCCAATTTTCTTCCAGATGTTTATGCTGTCTCTAAGAGGAAATTCCTTTTGTCTGGGAAAAAAATTACTTTCCGTAATTCATTCATGCACTACTCAAGCTAGATCTGGGGATCAGAGTAAAATGCAACTTACACAATGGATCTGATCTGTTGGAAAATGTTCCTCTAAAAGATGACTTATAGCACAAGCTGTGTGGACCTGTAGATCTCATGATCATCCAGTGAACACAAACACACAATTACGTAGAATTGTTTTGGTTTCGAATTGCCTAAGTGCCTGTGGTAATTTTTCTCATATGAATCTGGTTCATTTGTTTTGAGTTTTAATCATGAGTGGATGTGCAGCTTGGAAGGAGGCTGGGGAAATGTTGCTTCAAACAAAACCTCCTGAAATGGTGGAACCATTTCTATTATACAACACATTCAGGTTGGCCCCTGATCACCCTGCGTGTGTATCCTGATGAAGGACAAAAAAGGATAGAATCATGGATCACAGGTAGCCAGCAGATTACTGGACTTAATTGTTCTTTCTACCACTGATAATGAACGTGACTCTCTGTACAACTCTAAAGAATACCTACAAATCCCCAAATGGAATGGGATGACCACGACACTAATTCCATATACACCTATGCAAGATAAACCAAGTAACTTCTGTGGCTTCCCCTGTAGGGTGGAATCTGCACTGTGGTGTCAGCCAGGGAATCAGACCACCCCCCCTTGGATATTACTGCACCACTTTGGCTGTCTGAACCTGTTTCCCTATCTCTGATCTCAACAGACTATACCTGTTGATATCTCCAGGATCCCTATATTTTGGTTCCCCCAACAAGCCTCCCCCCTCAGAGAGCAGGCAGGTGAGGCTTGAATGTTACAAAGGGGGAACAAAATCTACCCAAGTTCTAACAGAGCTTATGATTCAGCCTCTGATGGCTCACAGGTCACTCTCAACTGCAGTTATTGGTCATCTGGTTTCACTGGTGAATGATAAATCCAGCCATAAACATGACTCCTGCTTCTCTGTCCCTCTAAACGCAAGGCACAAATATTATGAGTCAGATTTCCCCACCCAGCAGCAGCAGGGCGCCTGAGCTCAAACACTCCTTTGACATTGCCCATGCCACCCAACTTCAATTATGCCCAGGCTACATTTGTCTTGGAAGCTATACAGGATTTTTTTCCCCCTTTAACACCACGCGCGTGTGCGCAACACACACACACACACACACACACACACTTTTTTTTTTTTTTTTTTGAGTTAAAGGCATCCAGCCAAATAAACTACGTTAAGCAGTGGGTTCCATTTTAGGTGTTGACAGTGTATAATAAATCCAGGCCTACCTAACATTTACAGGAACATTATAAAATGAGTGAAATGGCATGAGTTGGTTGCCAGGCCAACCAGACAAACACAATAAACAGGCAGCAGTGACAGGAGTAAGTTACACCATCTCTCCGGTCTGAAATATATCACTTTACATTAGTCTTTGACCACTTTGAAAGCTCTTTGTTTTATATTTTTCAAAATGCTCTTTTACAGTAGAGATGACTATGAAATCTTTTCAGATGAGGAAGTTACTTTCTTTCTCCCAAACTTGCATTGTTCTAACAAGTTAACATTTATTTTGATTTTAACTCTAATTAAAAAGTAAATTCAAGTGTTAGCAACAATGTTAAGGCTCAAATGCTGAAGGTCCCTTCTGGCAGATTAAATAGAAAAAAAAAATTTCCCTAGACTAGAAAGAAAATAAACAATAACAGTAGTTAGTATACTTAGTTGGTTTAAAATGTTCTGTTAAAATGGTAGTGTTTGCAGTACTATTTAACTCTTTAAAAGTCAGAGTCTACTTTGAGTACCTTCTTTCCTTGTGAAGAATGTATTATGTTAAAAACTTGGAGTTCTAGAACCTCATGCGTGAGGAAGGAGCTTAGAAGTGACTAGAGAAGAAAAGACATCAAAAAATTGTAGTTTGAAATAACTGAAACATTGGCATCTATTTTCTGCTACGTGTACTATCCAAAATTGTGTATTTGTATTGTTTTAGTCAAGAGTTATGTTAAGGAAGGAAGGTCTATCTCCCTTCTTAAACTTTTCACTTAGGTTATAAGAGTAGCAAAGATGAGTCAATTAATTTAGATCCCTTATACCAACAGAGATAAAACCACTATACCCATGAAACAAATATAGAATACCTTAACACTTAGTTTATCCAAATTTGACCCCAATTACATATTACCAGATTATCAGCTTTCCTCCCAAAAGGCATAGGTGGAAGAGAGGAACTCACTTGTCAGAGTTTACCTGAGATATTCCCAGGAATATCTCTGGGCAGACAGGTACAGCTGTGACCTACTTACAAAAACAACATATTTTAATCTTATTGTTTTACAATAAAATTAACCTAAACTTCTTTACCAACTACTCTCTAAGGAAACATTCACCCTTCTCTAAATCAGCTTAAGTGAGATGAGTTTTGTGATGATCGTCCATGTGTTTAAATCAAGAGAGTCCATATGTGAACTGAAGCCGTGGATTTATCATGAAGGACTCAGTAGAGAGTGAACTCACAATCATGTTCATGTTTTAAAATTGTGCCCTTACACCAGGAGAAAACCTCACTGATGGTAGTTAGGGAACTGCTAGCCCAGTTTCTCAGTCACTGGTTTCTCCTTTTTCATCCTGCACTACATTAGAGAAACAATGTAGGATGAAGGAAAATTGGAAATGGCCAAAGGAAAATGAAGGAGGAGAGTTTGTGAGAAATGAGGGATGATTTATCATAAATCCACGATGTTCTCAGAAGCAATACCTTATTGTTATTTGCAGCAAAACCTTTAAATTTTAGTATAAGAAGGCACAAAATTTCTTACTATGATTGAACAAAAGACAATTTTGTTTTCTGTAGGCAAGAAGATAAGTCAACACTACAGCTCTCTCTTCAATACATTTACTTCTCTAAGTGCAACCTATCATTCTCATAGAACTTGAGGAAATGAAAATGATCTGAGGCAAAGGTTTTAGATCAGGAACAAATACATGTAGACTCATTAACAGCCCCTATTCTCCATCCCTGTCTGTTCTCACACACTTTACCATGACTTGGGACTCTCTCAAAGTGGATGGGATCCATTGCCACATGTTTTGAATCCACAGCAAGCTTCAGTTAACAGAATGCCATGGGAGTGCATTTTCATATCAAGTCACAGAAATCAAGTTAATTCCAACTTTCTCTTGATTCTGTTGCTTTGTTATGAGACTATGCCTGAACTAGCCAGCTTAGATTAGACACACAGGCCTACCTGACATCTTGGATGAACTGATAGTGATCAGATTCCTTAATAGCTGAATGATCCAATCTGAGATAAAATGACAGCAACAACAACATCAGCTGAACCCAGTCTGAAACAGCAACATACTCCTAGATTCTCAATTTTAAAACTACTTAGTGTCTTATATCACCTATTTTCAATGTGGCTTGTTAGATACCATAGCCATGCATTGCCTAATGGTATTTTAGCTGAGGACTGACTGCACATAGCCTAGCTGTGTAATGAATGATACCATCTGGGTTTGTGTCATTATGCTCTATGATGTTTACACATTGACAAAGTTACCTAACACGCCAACACTCAGATCGCACCCCCATGACTATATTTGTCATGACTTTTGTTGTGATGTTGCAGAAGTGGTGGTAGAAAATGGGATGTAAAGGGTCACTGTAAAAACCCCCATCAAAATACATAACCTCCATAAAATATAGCTGAAGGTTTTGGGGGTCAAAATGTTCTGTCATCTTAAGGCAGATGGCAACCTTACCACACCAACCTCCTCAGCCTCAATGCTTATAGTACCTTCTTGAGGCAAAAGCACATCAGAGCTTTTCCATTATGCTCATGAATAATATTTGTCTGGTCTCTCATTCATACATACACACACACATACACACACACACACACTCACACTACTCTTAAAAATGAGTGCATATCCTCAGAAGAATTTCAGTAGTACTCAGGCAGAGATTCTTTTGAGCCCCTGTAAAGGGATAGTGTGTGTCTAAATATTTTAAACATGGGATCATTTAGGAGGTCCATGGGAGTGTTTTGAAATTTTAGCATAAAGGCAGTGACTATTAGAGATAAGGATAATTAAACAATTGATTAATTGTTACATTTTTTCTAGAGTCCCATTTATATCCAGCAAAATGACTGGGCATTTCTGCAAATACTGATATGCTTCATATACATATGGATCATTTTTGCAAAAGGTACCATTTCCATAGGTTTACTTTAACTTATTGTTCACTTACACTTCTCTTTTTGACTACATACAATAGCTGTTGAGTAAAAATAAACATTTGAAACTTAAATTATCTGAACTTTGATATTTTCCAAGGTGAAAAACACAATACTTCTTTATTGAATACATGCAATGGTTATGGAAAAATAGAAAGAGATGACTGAATACACTATGAGAAGAGGTAATTTATTTTAATAATCAGGCATAGTAAATAATATAAAAGTGAAACATAGAAAGCATGTTAGCCATAATGTGTAGTGGCAAGAGAAAGAATTTTGTATTTCAAATAAAATACCTGAGGAAATTCTGACAAACTTTGGACCTGGATTCTCCGTGGGCCACAAAGGGCAAAACTGCCTACCTCCTGGTAAAGATTTTGGCTTTTGTACCACATCTTATGATCATTTCTCCTGTATCCCTTCAACCTAAAATGCCAATTATGTAAAACAGAGCCACCATGGCCCTCCCATTTTGATCTACTACCAGAAAGCAATCACCAATCAAACAGAATGAAAGTGGTAAAAAAGAACAGTTTGTGAATGTCATGGAGAGCCCAGAGAGAGGAAAACCCTTGTTTTTCCTGTTTGGCAAGGATTTGCTAAAATGGTAAAGAGACAAGGTGAACTGTCTAACTGGTGTTATCTACAGGAATTATTAAATAACCTGTGTTCGGATGGTTGTCCACAGCTTCCTTAGAACATGAACTCATTCCTTCATTTTGCTCAGCTCATCTCCACCTTCTCCCCCATACCAGTCCTTGCTCAGCGCGCTGTTTGGAAGTCTCCAAAGGAAGGGTGGGGTGAGTCCCATGACACCAGCTCTGCGTGCCATTTTTAGCTGCCTGTAACCTTTCCTGGCCGACACAATTTATAGACTTGGGCTCAGTGGCCTGCCAAATAACAAGCATCTGGCTTATGAACCCTGAGGTGGACTCCGAGTAAATGGAAACGTGTCCACTCCACCATAGGAAAGCAAAGCAGGGGCTTGAAATGTCAATGTGTGAAAAGTCAAGGTTAATGGAGTGCAAGATTTTTACAAGAGAACCGCCACCCTGCCATGACTAATTAAACTGAGTGAGGTCCAGATGGCAGGCATCTTTAAAGATGCCAATTATAGATTCAAATGTTTTTGTGTGACACTGTTTTCCTAGAAAGATGAAGTAGTGATGACGACTTGCTTTCAATGTGGGATACCATTTATTCCATCAGAGATGTAGCAGTGCTTACCTCTAGCTGTACCGGTATGCCCAGTGGGTGCTGACGCCACAGTTTTTCTGAGTCATCAAACAAATAATGTGAAAATTCACAGATTTCTGGCCAATCCAGAAAAAAGAAAGTGTCTGGTGAAGAAAGAAATCTCCCCCATTAGTATTGCCACCTCTTGGCACAGTGAACCCAGACTTGATTTCATATAATCTAATTGAAAGATATTTACTCTAGATGTCCACTGACATATATTTAATTCCACCATGCCCTTCTCAAGGAGGAGTCCTGGACCTAGTCAAGGATAAAAAAAAGATAGGAAGGTAAATAAAATAAAATTGCCTAAATGATGTAACCAGACTGAATGAATGTAAAGGATTTAATCATATTCAAAACAGGAGCAAGTTTGGAAGCAACCTACCCCAATTCTCCCACCCTGCCATGCATCTTGTCTGAACCTCATATTTAAATAGTATTCTTCCATCTAATATTTTGCTTAATAGAACTGTAGAGGCTGATTCTGGAAATGCTATTAAAACAGGCTATATTTAAAACACCTTAACAAACTCTGCATTAAGTTGAATTGAAAGTTTCTTTTCGTCAAAAATTCACAGCTCCTTTCTCTCAACGGTGGTGTGTCTTCGACTTTTGGGAAAGGATGTAATAGTATATACTTGACCTGCACACATTCCAACAAGGACTTTCAGACTGTAACACTTTGCATTTATCATTTTTATATAAATGAGGGTTAACTGCAGTACTAAGTACAGCTTTTGGAAGAGGAAAATGAAAACACACACACACATTTAGGAGTAACAATCTGGCAGGGGGCACCGTGGAACAAAATGTAGGCACAAAATTAGCAGATGTTTATTTTGTTTTCCACTGTAGTACTTACATAAGATACTTATGTACTAGTGAAAAGGGAAGAGGAGCTGGAAATTGTGGAGTTCTTGGATATGAGTCATTCAAGAGAAAACATAATGGATATGTGGATCTTTCTATATGTCCAGAGAATAGAAGAGGGCAAAGATAATTCTGAGGTCTCAACCCTGGAGAAAAGCTATGTCAGTGAAAATGGAGGTATGGGGGGGGACTAGAGAGAACTCCTCATACAGGGTAGTTATACGGTTAAGAATTGTATTGGCTCCCAAATACCCTGGTTTGGGTAGAGCTTGAGAGAAAGACCCTGCATGAGAGAAAATGAGAAGTGGGAAGAGAGGGTGTGTATAAAAGGAAGTAGCAAGAAAAGGAAAAGGAAAAAGTGATGCAAGTGGAGAGTAAGCCCCCTGGAAGAGAGAGCTGGTGGTGGCAAAGAGCGATGTTGACTGGTAGAAGAGTGGCAGATGTGGAGAGTGTGGTACTCCAGCAAGGTGGTGTAGTGAGCTGGTACTTGGAGATGGCTACAGATTTGGAAAGTTGATTTGTGCATCAGCAACTGGAAGATCTTTGGAGAAGGAGAGCAGCACAGAACACTGGAGAGAGAAGTGAAGAGAAGATGCTGGAGAAAGGCAGGACATTGCAGAGTGCCTGCCTCAGGTTTGGAGCGACAAAGGGCACCATCTTGAAGTCTTTGGGACTTTTGGGACCGAAAATGGTGACTGGGGTAAGTTAACTGGCCACTTGTGCCTTTGCAGACTTTTTGTTTTCCTGGTTAATTGTGCTTGTTAATAAAAGCCTGTTGTTTAAACTGCTTTTGTCTGACAACTGCTACACATGGGTGATGCAGACCTGTGGCTTTTTAGTTAGAAACTTCTGCCCCTTTTGGACACAATATCAACCCCGTTTTGTATTTTTGGAAGTCAAAGCAATGGGAAACCTTTGGATGGAAGTTGGTAAAATGGAGAGTGAGTCTAGACTACTGCATAATTTTCATGGAAGTTAGATTTTCTCAAAAAGGAGTGAGTTTTGTTGTCAAGGACAGACTTGCAATAACTATGTTGTTTAATGAGATTGTTGACAAAATGATGGTTGAGAAAATTTGAAGGACTTTAGAGAAAGATGACTCATATCTTAATGGATCTTAAGCAATTCTACCATTTTGAACTACAAATCAGAGGTTAAGAGTGTGTGTGTGTGTGTGTGTGTGTGTGTATGTGTGTGCAGGTCCATGTGCATGCATGTGTATGTGTGTTTGTGTATGTGTTGGAGAATAAAAAGGAATCTGAAAATCAGTTGAGTTTCATGGACATTAACTGAAACAAATTGAGTTAATATTATTGAGCACTTACTATAGCCCAGGAACTATTTTTCCATAGACAATGCCCATTAATCATCAAAATAATTTAATTATGCATTTGTCACAGCCAATCTTTATTCAACAATTGGATTGAGGTTTTTTGTATGTGGCTTGAAATTTACACTTTTAAAATGTACAATTCAATGATTTTTTAGTAAATTGACTGTGTTATGCAATCAGCACCATCATCCAGCTTTAGAACATTTAAATCACCCCAGTAAAATCCTTGGTGGTCTTTGGAGTTAGTTACTATTTCCATGTTTTGATGCTCTAAGTGAGAAAAAGATGTAAGTGAAAAAAAGGAGTTGATAATCTACTCTTTCTCTATATATTATATACACATATATGTTATATATGTATCATTGTATCCACAATTTTCATCTAAGAAATATCCTTTTCTTAGTTCTAAGTAGAACTGCCCAACTGGTGTTCAATAAAGAAATAGGGCACTTTGAAAATCACCAGAAAATTTTCAGTAAAATAGTGGATTCTGAAAAGATATGCAAGGTGGTTAGAAGCAGAAAGACAAGTATCATTTGATCACCTTTATATATGGAACAGAGGGAAACATAGCAAAGGGTCAGTCAAAACCAAACCAATAATAAGCTCTTACCATCTGATGGACAAATGAGCTCACCAAAGGGGGGTTAGTTTGGGGAAATGGGACAGGGAAGGGATCAAAGGAATCTCAAGATAGCGGGGAGTGGCTGGGGAACCAGTGGTGTGCAGGGTGTAAGATCTGCAGTAGGAGAGGTTTAAACCTATAACTTCTGGATCAGATACAAAGCTGTAAGTCTACTTTACAATAAACATAATTTAAAAACAAAAATAAAAAAGACTGTGGTTTCTGAAAAACAAAAAACAGGCACAAAAATATATTTTAAAAGATTAAAATGAAAAAAATCTATAACAAGGAATAAATATTTTCCATGTTCCAAAAGAAATGAACAAATCTTAAGAGGTGATGTTTTAGCTCAGAATTCATGATCCCATAAGAAGTCTGGCACCAGGGAGAAAATGATGTCTTATTGTAGCTCAAACTTTCACACACCATAACCTGGCCAGGTGACTTCGTGGAAAATAGGACTTGGCACCATCTGTAAGAAACCATGATAGGCAATTGCATTACAAGACCACCACTGTGGTCAGCAAGGAATTTGGATTTGGCCCACAGATTGAGAAGGGGGCAGAAGAGGACCACATGGAAATTGGCGCTCAGAGAAATTGCATCTGGAAGGCAAACTTTCCAGGCTGCTGACAGCTCAAAATGTCAAATTGTTTGAAAAAACAATGTGACCTCACAGATACATGCAATGAAGTTTTCAAGATTTTCCCAGTAGAACAGTAGGCAGTAGCTGATATAATAAACCTTTTTCCCCAGCCCCAACTAGAGTTCTCAACCCTGAAAAAAGAAAAAAAGGGAAACTTGGAGACTTAAATAAAGGCTGTGAAAGACCAGCCCCATGGACTGGATTTATTCCCTGTTCTTCCATGTGCACAGTGACATTTGGATGGTCTTTGTTGAATTCAACCTTTTTTTTTTTTTTTCCCCAATTCTCAGTCTCCTGCATCTGGTAAGAATGCATTCCTAAACTCTGAAATATGTAGTCTAAATATTATATATATATTGAATGATTAAGTCTCATGGACATTACAAAGACGAGACTCAGACAAAAGTAAAGAAATCTGTTCAAAATTACGCATGAGTGAACTATTCCTTCAATGAACTGATCATCAATAAGTGGGCCCTTAAAGTAGCCATTGAAATTCGGTAAGAAGAATGTGGTGGAAAATCATGGGAAATTTACAAATCTATCCTGTCCATCCAAAGTATAAAAGTGAACTCTTATTCTTTCCGAAGATATTTGTGGTTCACTGGTAGACTGTGTGGAGTTTCAATTGTGGTTTCTTTATTCTTTCTCATCTTGAAAAAATGTGATGAGTGTAATGAGCTTTATATCCATGTTCAATCCCAGGGCAGAAGAAGTCTGTCCAGCTTCTTTTTGGCAAAAAGCCCTCCTTGCTTCTGAAAATCCTTGTCATCACTCAGCCAATGCCTGGCGTCCCATTATCTTCTCCCATCACCTACGTTATCATTTTGGTATCAGCCTTGGCAATTTTCAAAGTGTTGATCATTTTCTTTTTTTAAATAAACATTTTTATTCCTTTTTTCATTCTTTTAATTTTTTTTTTGTGGGAAGAAAGCAAGTTACATACAGATAGGTATGCACATTACAATACCAGTGTTGATCATAGTCACACCTCTCTTTTTAGTTCATATGAAAGATAAAACTTAATTGTCTGAAATACCTTAATACCTGAGCATGGACACCTCAAATGTCACTGGTTTAAGTATCTTAACTTTATAGCTTTCTTGATGTGAAGAAGGCAAAAGTCTAAACACTGAAAATATTGGTTTTAGCATCTAGCAGCTACCTTCTCTATGCTTTTCAGTTAGTTTGGCACTGTTTAAATTAAGACTTCACTTTTTTGAGTAGTTTACAATGCCCTGCAAAACTGTGGAGAAAGTAGGAGATGTTCATATATACATATATATATATATATATTTTTTTTTTTTTTTAAGACTCGATCTCGCTATTTTGCCCGTGGAACCTCAGGCTTTCGTTGCCCGGGGTACCACGGACTCAAGCAATCCCCAACCTCAGCATCCCAGGTAGCTGGGATTACAGGTGTGCGCCACCACACCCAGCTATTTTTTTGGAACTAGGTCTCACTACAGGCCCCAAGTGGGACTCGAACCGTGATCCCTAGCCCTGGCCACTTCGTAGGCTGAAGCTTACAGGCACGAGTCACCATGCCCGGCCTTATTCATATATTTCTTAGCGCCCCCCACCCCATGCTTAAATTCCCACTATCAGACCAACAGCCTCCTCACAGAGCAATATATTGATTATAATTAATGATGGCCCTTTATGACACATCATGAGAAGTTATAGCTGACATTAGGGTTCACTCTTAGTGTTGTATATTCTATGGGTTTGAGCGAAGGGATGACAAGCACCTGCCTTGGCAGCATCACACAAGTATTTTCACTTCCCTCAAATAAGCACTGCTCCTCCTGGACATCCTTCCTTGCATGTCCCCACCCAAAACACACATGCACCCTGACTTATGCACAATCATATCTACAGAAGCACAGAGAAATATGCTGTGTGTCCGTTCATCTTGATGCTATGGAGCCATCTTGAAATACATGGTTGAAAATAGGGCCATTTGCATTTCTATGAATCAGCAACTTGGGATGAGCTCACCTGAGAGGTTTACCTGTCATCAATAAGTTAGGTAGCTTCACATCTGGGTGTTTAATAGGGGAGCACAAGACTGTAATGTCTCATTAGGCTGTAGGTTGCTCATTCTTTTTCTCACTGACGTAGTAGTTGTGTTCCCAGATGTAGCAAGATGACAAGCCTCATGTACAATCTCTTTGAACTTTACCTATACTGGTGGTTTATTACCAAACAATTTATATGACCAACCCTGAGTCCAGGGTTGGGTAAATATACTAATTGATAGAGTCATAGGCTTTGGGAAAACTTGCAACTATATATATATATATATATATATACATATATATGTGTATGTATATGTATATATACATATACATACATATATATATACATACATATATACATACATATATTTGCATCATTGTCTACGTTGAGGTTCTCCCACCACCTTATCATCCGTGAACGATCTTAATCTCTGTGCCCATCCCTCCCCCGATTTTGCCCTCCTCCCTCTCTCTTGCTCTTCACTTCAATTTTGTTGAAAGTTTCAATCTTTCCTTGTCCATTTGTTTGTTTCCCCTGCATCCCTCCTATAAGTGAGACCATCCAGTAGTTCTCTTTTTTCTTCCTGGCTTCATTCTGCCAGCATGATTCCTACTAGTTCTATCCATGTTGCTGTGAATGACATAAGTTTGTCTTTTATCACTCATAATCCTGCAACCCTGGGAGTACTGCAAACATTTTTCTCATTGTTTTTTTACTTTTGAAAACACACACATCCACACCAAATTAAAATGTGATAAGTGTATCCTCATATCAACACATACTCTTCTCTCTGATGTTTTTTTTATTGTTTTAGAGTGTTGAGTGTCATTTATGTGTGGCATCGTTTATTTGACCTATCTCTTGCAATTCTACTCAAGTATAGGTTGATATTTCAGTATCAAGTTGTTATAAATATCTTTGTAATTTCATCTTTCCACCTGTCCAGGGCTATATACCCCTGTCCATGACTATATACCCCTTCAGTCAACATGTTAGCCTTGTCCACCCAAAGTTGTTAAAACATACAGCCTGCATTCATTAGGAGAATGGAGAAAAGAAAACAACAAGGATGAAAACAAGTCAGATCAAAGCTTTGCCTGTCTATTCCAGCTTGTCACTGATAATAAAAGATAGACTAAAATGATATAATTAGATATAATTATAACTATGGAGTCATCAATGGATGACCCCCTTGTTGACAACAAATCATTTTTAAGTATGTGCTCAACTTACTTGAGCACATATAAGTTGGGGCATTTCACAGCCTGCTTCCAGCATGCTGGTTGGAACCATTTCTTTTGATGGCATCACCCAACTTGCTCCTTGGAGATGCAGTGGACTCTTAAATATCTGGGACAGAGGGACTGCATACTCTGCCAATCCTGAATGATGGCTTGGTCTGCATGCCTGGGTTCTCCTACACCTCTGCCTTTGCCATCTGACTCCAGAGCATAAAGGAGCTCAATTCACCCAATAAGATTTCACTGGCAGTGATAACCTTGGTGTCATGTCTCAACTTCCCACCTGCTTTCAGGCCACCTCTAATTCACTAAGTACTTCCTCATCGGTTTCCTCCATTTCCAGAACAAGGGAAAGTTATAACCCTTGATGCACACCTGTGTGTTGTGGGCACCGACAAGCAAAACAAGAGCTGAAGTCAAATAAACACCTCATTATAGTCAAGTTGGACTTGTTCCACGAAGATGTCGAAAGCTTTTGTCTGCAGAAAACTGAACTCTGAGTACTGATAATGGGGACTGGCTGTCAAACGTATAACAAGAAAGAAAAGTCTTTATAAACAGACTGCAAACTCCATAAAATTGTATTGTGTTCAACTTCCCTGTTCAGTGGCTCAATTATGTGTGTGCAATACAGCAGACATCCATGCTGATTGAAGACACAGATATGCTAAGCTCCTCGTGTGTTTATATATGTCTTCTGGAGCTGAGGTTGCATATACCAATTTCTGTGTTCACCTGGCATACAGATAAGGGTAGGTATGGGAATATGTGAAAATGTATAAATATGCATGATTTCACTTTTTTCTTCATTGTGTGATAGATGAGTTTTCAGAAACAAAGTTCATTCATTTTTCTGTCTTGCATTTTTAACTTTTCCTGGTTATTGTCAAGTTTTTCATTCTTAGTAGTTAATTTGTTTTTTGCATTCTCTTAACTCAGACAGAAGACAAGCAGTACTTTACTGGAAAATTAACTTAGCTCTCTTATTTTAAAAATACTGTATAGAAAGACTAAGAGAAAAGAAATAAGTGCAATGATAAAACTAAAATGCATTTATGACTGAGGTACTAGGATTATAACACTTTCATCGCATTTTCCCTCTGTAAATACAGAAGGGAAATCATAAAATAATGCAGGGTTAGTTATTATTCCTTATTCCAATTGACAATAAAGATTAGAAAATAATTCTACTGTTTGAACTTTTTATTTGTTTATTTTTTGTTTTTTTGCAGATACTCAAAATCTTGATCAGGATCAAATAAAAATTACCAGTCACTGTTCAGATATCCAGTTATATGTGCATAGCATTTATGGAATCCCATTTTCCCCAAGGAACAGGAGTGCTTCCATTCATGGATAAAGACCAGTTTCACTTTAAGCATGCCTATTGAAGTCCATGGCAAGTCTGCTGACTGAAGAGAAAGTGTTTATTGATTCAACCTTTCCATAACCTTCTACTAAAGTAAACATGTCTGAGACAACTAAGCAAAACATCAGATTTCACTCAAACACCATGTGACCCTCTTTGCTTAAAGAACTTGGCATGGGCCACTCCTTTAGTAAATTTCCCAGGAGTTCACAAGCACTGAATTTTATATAGCACATCAACCCTCCCATCAATGTCTCCTCCTACCTCTATGCCCCCATTTTCAGTGGCCTTCTTTATGCCTTTCCCTATCTTCAACTGATTGGTGGTAATGCAAAGCTTAGGATGATTCTCACTATAATAGTGTCATATTATTTTTATTTCTGTGTAAGTTGGTTCAAGTCTCCTCTCTCTTAGGAAAAGGGAGATACATCTAAACAGTGTCCTCATTTTGAAGAAGTTTCAATTTGTTTTTAATGGTGTGATCATGCCTCAAAGCTGACTTCTAGGCTTGAAGCAAAACAATCAATTATATATTTTTAATGATTAAATCACGAAATGTCGATTATAACAAACTTCGCTGAACCTCAAACCTCAGAATTTAAGAGGAGATTGATGAAACATCTTTATTTTTCATAATATAGCTCTCAGAGTATATCTTCATGAATGAAAAATGTCATGCTTGATGCCAAGCACATATGAGAAATAGTATTATACTTATATTTGTATTTGCATTTATGTGTCATGTGTTAATTCAACAAGTAGTGTTGGACACCTAATATAGAAAATTCTGGAGGGAGAAGTTAAGCAACACTGTCCAGGAATGACATTTAAAAGTAGTGTAATGATAGTTACATATGAAGACATTAATCAAGGAATAAATGTGAAGAAAATAATCAAGGAATAAGTGGATCAAATGCATATGTGTTCATGTAAAGAAATATATGACTTTGACCTTTATTTTCTTCGTGATATTTAATTTACACAGTTCCCTAAAACAACACTTAGTTTGCAAGTATGAAATTTTGTCAGCATTATGAAGGAGATATTTTTTTATCTCTACAATAGAGATATGTGTTCAATTATGAAGATATCATTTAATATATAATATTAGGACATGCACTCATATCTATCATTTTAGATTAGAGTTTCTGTTTCTCATAATGATATCATAAAAAGATATCTCGAATGAGATTCAAAACGTGGATAATAACATCTTACAGGCTTGATCCATAGGTGTATGAGCAATATCCAATGGCAAAGGTATAAATATAATGATGAAATATTGCAAGCAGTTTTAATTATATCCTCATTTTTCAGTTATATGTAACTGAAAGAACCAGCAGTCAATAGTAAAAGTATTGGTTTAGTGTCCTGGTACCCAGTTCATGTTTCTCAAGTAGAATGTCTGATAATGATGCCCAGATCTAAAGTTGCTGGGAAAAACACATTGCATAGAGTGGAGACATTCATTTCACTATGGAAATATTGATAATGTTTTATTATTTTCTAAATAAGTAAAATTCCTTTATGAGTTTGCTCTAAGGGAAACTTTAAAATATGCAAGAAAAATGGAAAAAAATACTTTGCATATTGTAAAATTGTACAATATTAGAAACTATGGAATGTTGGGATTAAGTGCTAGAATATATTTTATATTTAAGGAACTTAAAAAAGAGAATGTAATATTTAAAAAATTACAAATAATAGCTATTAGAATTAAAGTCTATTGACTCATGAGCTAAAGACTTGTATAAAGACTTAAGGTTTTATTTTATAGCCACATGTATGCGTAAATGCGTAAAGAGAAAGGGAGAGTGGGGATGAGCGAAATAAAAGAGAGGAGAACGTGGAGGAAAGAAAAGAGAAAGCAATGCATTGGAGAGGACTAAAATAGATAAACAGAAAGAGATGAAGAAGAGATTTTGTCAATCTGTGTCCATGAAGGTAACAGTTAATATACAGAATCTTTGGGGCAGATGTAACTAACAGGATATAGTAACACTCTAAAGGTGAAAGTATGGAGATGATAACACAAAGAACTGGAAAATGGAGATTTCAGTAACAGTTTGGAAGAATCTGTTCATTTCAGGAACACGTAGTCTTTGGTTGAAAGACATAGTCAACTGAGGTAACTTATTAAATAATGCTAAATACCCCAGCCTTACCATCCATATCTTTAAACTTTCCCTTATTTGTCAACTCCAACTATAGCATCAAGGGTAAGAAAACCAAATGCTACATCTACCCAGACCATCCTACGGGGACACAGATCTAAGTAGATATGGGGAAAGAACAGATCTGGATATGTTAACGGAAGAATTACTAAGCAGAAGTCATCTGGGCAAAGAGAACGAACATCTAGTATGAACAAGACCTCTTCCAGTTCTGACTTGTCCTGTTTGGGTTACATTCAATAACCTTGTCCCTTCCAGCACATTTCCTTTTTGATTCAAGCTATAATGAATGTTTTTCTGTTATTTGTTACAAATGTAACTTTGGCATGAGCAGAAAATTTCTGGAGAGGACAAAATATGAGTAGAAATTTGCTGACCGTAAAATTGAAGAAGGAGTATTTCCATTTCCTGATTCATCCATTGCCTCATTCTTTCTGATGAAGTAATTCCAGGGGCATAAATAGCAACATTTTCAGTTGTCATTGTATACAATGGTTAGGTTTAGGGGCTTTTATTGGTTATATACTATATTTGAAGGGGAATATCACACATTTTTTTAACATAAACTCTTCCTTTGAATAAAAAAATAACCACTTATGGCACATATTATGTTTTAATCCCTGAAACTTGTCATGTTAATGAAAACTGACTTTACCTTTATGAACAAGATTATATATTTTATTGGTAACTTATTATTGAACAAAGAAGAATATTTGGACTTCTGAGATTCAAGCCTTAGGTGTGGAAGATATTTTATTTAAAAAAGTAAGCTTTACATATGTAGAAACATCATTATAAGTAATTGATACAGTTTGATAAGGTTGTGAAAACAAATGGATAATATTAATACAAGTAATTATAGAACTTGAGTATGAGAATCTATCTTAATGACAATAAAGAAGGAATAGATTGTTTCAATCTTCAATGAAGCATAATTCTTTGTAAAATGTCATTTAAGATGAGAATATAGGGACATCAGATGGAGAAAGAAGATGGAGAAAGATCTGTTAAGGACGGCTCATTCTAGTCTTGTGCTGTATAGAAGTATAACTCCTTTTTGAAAATTCTATGGTGAGTTTATATTTGTTGGAGATGTTTAGAAGAGCTTCAAATGCATACATAGGAGTCTTTTATTGTCATCCAGACACAACAAATGCAAGAAATTGAATTAAGTCAATGCTGCTAAGTTAGGGACTTTTCTGATGTCAACACCCAGTCTTAATTTAATGGAAAATTGCTTTCTGCTTGGAAATTGGATATTCAATAACTGTATGACTGCATACCTATATACTCATATAAGGTTTATGTCTCTGAAAAGAATCCCATTTTTTTCATTTCCATATTCCTTAGGACTCTTCAATGTACCTCTTCAATGTCAACAATAATCACAATAATTGTGATTGCAATTGATGATAAAAGAACTTTGAGGCAAAATACTGTTATAATTTTGGATCCCAATTTTTTTTCTTGTATCTTTGCTGAGAAAGAGAAGGTAGTGTGGTTCCTTACATCATATTCTGAATGGCTGATTTTGCCTCATAAAGGGAATGTTGACAAGCAACTGCAGTTGTCCCAATTTATTGGAAGAGGTGAGAGTGTAGTATGGTGGTGGAGTGAATTGAGAGGAGGTTATTACTCCCCACAGATTAGAATCTAGCAATACTGCTAAGCATTATGTATCTCAGAATACAAACTCTCAAAACACAAAATCAGAGTGAAAAATTTCAATAATGCAGATAATAAGAAATGTTGTTTCAGTAGAGCTTCATTTTTAGTAAAATTTTATTGTTATATTATTGGTTTACAATGCTATAAAAATCTCAGGAATAAGCTTCAAATATGTGCATATGGTGACCATACTCACTACTACTTGCCAATATCAGGGATGCTAATATTTTCCATGTTGAATATGGATTGAATATGTTGAGTCATCAAGTGTCTATGTAAATTAAAATATGTTCAGAGCAAAGATAAATGCCTTGTTTACTAAAGGGATGTGATGAAAACAAGTTGAGCCTATTTTTTCTATTTCTAAATATATATATATATTTTTTTTTCAAATAGAGGATCATTAACAATATCCTCCTATAGATATGTGAATGAAAACTTGGATCTGCTTTGAGTATTATCAACATGGGGATCAGGAGAAATCATAACTTTTGTAGATTAAAGATGTCCAGAAATCATCACTTTTGTAGATCAAATGTGTCCAGAACACAATTATTAACTTTTCATAGTACATCATCCTAAGCATGGTTTCCTAGTATCCATTATTACCCTCATACAAATAAGTAGGCCTTAACAACTTTCATGAAAAACTCTAAAGTTCTATTTAGTATCTGTAGAAAAACTGAAGACCAGGTTCCTCATATCCATGAGGTGCACATGACCAGGGATGTCATTATAATTTCCATGAGCTCACTTCTCTCTGTGTTTACAACTACTGAAATATTATTCTTAAGGCTGACGTTGCAGCTTTGAAGCTATTTGGTATCTTCTCTGAAACATCTCCAGATTTACATCATATCCATTCAGTTTATTAGCACAGATTGAACAAAAGCACAACTAACTAAACACAGGAGAATTCTAACCAGTGCAATATAGAAGACTGATTTGGACTTTTTTCTGTTATGCTGCCAAGGTCTCCTAAGTCTCATAAACACACACACACAAACACACACACACACACACCTAGCTTTTTCTTTCTTTTTTTTTTCTCATTGAATTCTTCTTGGATGAGAACTATACTTGAATTCTTATATCTTATATTCCAGGTTCCATCTCCTGCAACAAAAATTTTCCAAAGGAAGTTGAATTCTCCTTGTGATCATGTCTTCATGAAACTGTCTTAAGACTCATGAGCTGAATGGCTTCCGCAATAGGGAGGAGGGATAGGGTGAGTGATTATGTTGTATGCATGGCCTTTAAATTGAAGGAGAATTAACTCAGCTTATAATAAATCACTGTTGACATCCTCACTAAAGACTTCATGCTTTCCCAAGCCAGAGGGAATGCTTAGTTGGCTGAAAAGGAAACATCACAAATTCTGGCTATTATTTTCATTTGCAAACTTCGTTTAAGAGATGCTGGTGGCTTTTCCCTATAGAGTCTGGATAAACTCCCCAGAGCATCGTAACCCTACTAAATCAAACAAAGATTGATTAATAACTTATTATCATATTTTACAATTGAGACTTTGGAAAATTTGCAGCTCCAGGAGGCCTTGTCTTCACCTTGTTTTTAATGTGCATGTGGGTCCTTTACTAAAGAAAAAAATTCTAAGTGCAATGATCAAGGAGAGTAACCCTTCTATAATTTGAAGGAGATATGTTGTCTTTGTACTTTTCAACCAAGAATTGCTGTTTCACAAGCATTTATGTAATTTTATAGACTTTTCAACATATAACTTGTTGTTATATATTATCTCTGATCCCTTGGAAAGCTCTTGAAGGAATCAAGGCAAATTCTTTGGCACGTACTTTTAGGTCAAAGGATATTAGTCTCAGGAGTGGAGGATTTAAGGACGTATGAATGCAAGAAGGTAAAGGCAGGGCTTTCATGAGTAGCCAATTCTCTGTTATATATAAAGATATATCTGTTATATACACACATGTGTTATATATGCAGGTGTATGTGTACACATGCATGCACACAGACATGTATACATGTGTATGCATGCTTCATAGAGCAGTTGATAGAATAATGTTTTACATTAATCATATTTATTGTACATATGGCACAAGAAAGTTTTAATTTGCTGGAAACCATTTACTAATTACTCTTTTTGTCTCTCATGTCCATTTTTACCAACATTTGTACTAGTCACACAATGAGACTCAGTGAAATTTGGACCCATAAAATTTCATCTGTGTTTTCCCCAGCATCTCAGATCATTGGGAAACTGAACAAACATATTTCAGTTTAGTATTTGGGGGAGGCAGGGTTTGAATAAGAGTCAGTTGTAAAGTGAATGTATATAAACAAGATTTGTGTGATATTTCCACATCAGTAAAATTTGCTTCATTCAGTAGGGCACTCTGAAGAATAATAAAGAAATATCAGGATAATTGGAGGTCAGCAGGTATTAATAAAGTAAATCTACCAATTTTCATGTCTGTGATATTAATTTAAACTGACTATAATAATGGGGAATTAATAATTTTATTAAAGGAATTTGTGGATTAATTAAGTTATATGATCACAAACATAGTAAAAAAGGAATATATATAAATACATATATATACAGAAATTCCATGTTCACTTACATACAATATCTACTATATAACTTACAAATGCCAACAATTTTTATCATTCTGATTCTGATTTTAGGCTACCAATAAATAAACAAGCCAAAAGAGAAATTTATAAACAGTGTTTTTAAAAGGTAGTTTGATGTCAAATTGTATATACAAATATATGCATGGATGTATATATTTCCAGTTAATTATGACTGTTAAATGTAGATCTGGTTTTGCTCATTGTGTGCTGATTATTATTTTCTACTATAACCCTGTGACATCTAGTGAACTATTTTGACATTAGTGCATTGCTAAGTATAGTCAGTAGGGTCCTATGAATATAGTAAGGTATTTTTAAGTTAGGTTTTAGCCTTTAAACCACACTACTTAAAGCATTACTTTACAGAAAAAAAAACTATTTTGAAGTGTAAGCTCATGTGTATATGTCTACTCAAGATTTTGACCAAAAAGCAAGTATTCAACTCATACACACATATATATATATGAAAAAATATATATATTTATATTCATATATATATATGAAAGTATGTATATATGTTTATATATGTATATATATGTTTAGTTCTGGTAAAACCTCCCATAATAATTGAGTCTTTTGAAATAGAAAGAATGCTATCATTTAGAAACATTTTTTACCTCTTCTGGAGGATCTAAGAAACTGTAGCAATAGCATAAATATAATATAGGTGTTTATAAAAATGATAACATTGTTAAAGACAAAACACATAATGTATACTTACCTCTAAACAGTCACATGATGGCATTTGATATAACCATGAAGTCATGACGATGACCTTCCAAATGTCATTTCTTGTTTAATATCTGTGTGTGTGTGTATGTGTGTGTGTGTGTGTTTGCTTCTTCTTTTTTTTTTTTTCTCTACAAAGCATTCTACTTAGACAGCCAGGATAACAAGTTGGACAAGTTCTCCCACAAACAAACTCAACACTGTTAATCAATCACTCTTAGCACTTTGAGAATTTACTTCCTCCTGAAAACCACTTGTGAAATGGACCATTTTCCTCTTCTTCAGATTAGGGCATTGACACAGGAGGACTCAACAAGCTCCTGGTTATTTATTGACATTTGAGATGAGAGAAAATAAAGGCAACAATTCTTGCTGATGGGTGTTCAATGCTGTCAAGCATAGATAATATAAGTAATGCAAGAACCATTAATCACCAATTGTTGATGATTTGGTTTTCACTCCACAATTTTATGGGATAAATGTGATTAATACCTATGTATTTCACAAAACTGAAGCCTCATTTTCTGGCCTTCTCAATGATTTGAAATGAATTCAAGAAATAAGATGCAGAGATGACGCTGCACAATGAGTTTTAGATATTTTCCTCAAAACAACCACCCAGTTCTTCCCTCTGATGCCATTTACCCTCATCTAGAATGGATATTTTTTTGAAACTATATGATAATAATTATTCATTGATTCAAGACTCCTTTGTCTTTAAAAATGCACCCAAAGCTAAACCCTAAACAAAATGTTAGCAAGTTTGTTTACCACATAAACTTTCTTCTTAAAAGTTTTAATCTATTGTTCCAGTTCTGTGAGTTTCTTGGAGAATATCAGCATTTACTACATCAGCATTCATTAAAGTCCCCTATCTAACATCCCAAGCCTCTTGACTATAATCATAGCTTTAGGCAATTATATCAAGATGGTTATTGGGTCTCAAGAAGTTTAGAAAGAAATAGTGTCGATTGGTTGAGATCATAAGAACTAGGCAAAATTTTGCCACCAATTAATAATAGGTAATAATCTAATGGTCACCTAATGAGAATTCTGAAATAAACAACAGTAACTAGACTGGAATTATTTTGACTACTAAAAAGATTCAGTGAATTTCCACTCTAAAAAATTTGGGGAATTCACAATACAAAATAATGTCTGTCTTAAAGGCTCATTTTTGTCCATTATCAAAGTGTGAGCAATCAAATACTTCAAATTAAAAGCTGAGTGAGTCTTGAACAGTTACATACAATAGCTGCCTTGTTTCATTGGGAAAGAAGCTGAGATTCTGGTAGACCACTAGGTGGTTAACAGGTTATCAATTGTTTTGTTAAGACAAAAGACAGAACATAAATCACTCTTCATTTACCTAAAACTAATGTCAAGTCATGCTTTATTTTTTAAATATTAGAGGTATTGGCATGTGATAAATGCACTTGGTCATTCTTTTTAGTGAAGTAAAAGTTAAAATCTGGAGCCAAGCATATCTATTATTTGCTGTAAGTCAAAACTTCATTGTTGGCTGACATTCTTAGTCATTAAACAATATGGAAGTTGTGGAAGATACTTTGATGAACTTTCCAATAAAGATTTTGTTGTTCCATATCTGGGAATAGTGACAATAGGTAGCCTTGGATGTTAAGCAATGTCTGAGAAGTCATGTTGAGTCTGAAATATGTGTGTCTCTATGGGTACATACTAAAATATTCTCAACCAAATGGAAAAGGTTAGGAAAAACCCTCAAATTAAAAATAAAATGAAAAGAATGACTACAAATAACCTTGCACTGCCCAACCTATTTGTAAATTATTATCATTAACCTGTCCAGTGAAAATATAGTACCTACGTGTACCTGAGAACTGGGTTTGATTGATAAGAACTGCTTCCATCACAGTCATGAGATAAATCAACTGCCAACTTTGCAAGATCACACCAGCTCTAAAGCTCTCTGAAGCATTCCCCAAGCTGATTTGGGGCCTGAGTTGTAACTGACATGCTCCTCTGTCCTTTCCTGCCTCTTCCTAATCTCATAGACAATAACCTCATTGGAGAAAACACACTGGGCACTAAACTTCATGTCAAAGTTGCTTCCCTGGGAATTCCATTTGTGAAATATTCATTTCATTTAGCTATGATTTATTCAACCCATGTCAGTTTCAAGGCATGTTGACATGTATTTTCAAGTTCTTCAACCTGAGGTATGTTAGTTTATGATACTATAGATGATTTAGAGGTAAATAATGACACATTTGAGGTATATGTTAGCATTTTTTAAATTTTATCTTCACAACTAATCAGTAAGGTAGACACTATGGACAACCTAGATTTTTTGGAATAGTTTTCAAAACCATCATGCAAAATCATTTTGATGGATAAAAGAAAAAGGAAAAAAGGCTACATGATATCAACAAGCTATGCCGTAACACAGCATGACCTAATGTTATATCTCTCCTCACATGCCTGAATATCATAAAGATGCTTAATCTCAAAGTGAAGAATGAGATATATGGTCAATAGTGCATACTGTCTAAAGGCAGGCAATTTAATGTAACTTAAGATTTCAATTCAAAATATTTTCAATTTAAAGTTCACCAAAAGAGATATGCTGCAGTGATTTAGAATTTTCATTACTTCCATTTCATTCCCTTATGATACTGTGGAGAAATGTCTTAGGACATTTATTTAATGATAGAAACACTATTATATTTAGTTTTTTTAGCATGAATGATGATGATTCAAAATGTAACTGTTCCTTCATCTCAACAATTCTACTTATTCAGAAATAATATGAAAGACTACAATAACATGCATAACAGTCACCACTTACATTTATACACACGTTACTATGGTTTTCAAATAGAATTAAAATATTATCATTCAAATTCATATTTACTTTGCTACAAATTCCTGTGAGTAGTTTTGAAATCTAAATTACCTACTAGAAATTGTTGCAATGGGTAATGTTATTTCATTAAAATGTGTCTTGGCCACATCATTGGCAAAATCATATTTCTGACCTTACACTAACACCTTTTTTCTTTCACAATGATTGTCCCATATTTGTGAGCATATTGTATTTTATATTCATTTCTCTCAGTGTTCTCCTTCATATGAAACAGTTCTATTTATTTATTGCAAAATCTCACATTTGTTTTATTCATCACAAGTTAATGTTTGTATAAAGTAGACCCTTGAGATGTAATACCATCTTTAAAAAGCTGCCCCAAAGACAGACAGCTGAGACTAAAAGGCGGAATAAGAACCACGGTGAACAGCCTGAGTTTCTGATTTCAAATTTCTTGCCTGTAACTATGTGAACAGCTTAGACCTATAATCTAGATTTTTTATTAAAAAAAATTTTTTACAGTGCACGGAGTATATGCAAACTCTTTTAAATGACTGGGGAGAGATGTCTGCCCCCCCCCCCCAACCATGAAACCAAACCAGGGAAACAATGATAAATAATTCTGTGAAGCCATTGCTCTCTCTTTATGTGCTCTTAATTTCCCATCCCTCAACATATTTCCCCTTAAGGAAAAAGGATATTTGAAGACTGTGTCATCTTATAAGTTGATTTTTGACTGTAAGGGTATGCTAACTATGCTAGTATTCAGCAAAATAGTATGCCATTATGAAATTGTTAAAGGTACTGTGCAATGAAATCCAATCTATCTAAGCTTTAGAAAGATCCTAGTAGAAATCAATTTTGTGAACTAAGAAGAATTAATGACTGACATTCACTGAGGAAATTGTGTTCCTGGCATAGGCCTAAGGACAAAGGATTCAAAGATCATTTATTGTATCTGATCCTGAAGCACTCAATATTATTTGAAATTCTTTTCTTCAAAATATAAGTTTTACATTACTATGACCAACAGCTTTCTAAAATGGTAGGATAAATGTTCATTTACTAAAGTGGTATGGTTGCCTATATGCATGCATTTTGATTCTGTCTATTCATTTTTCATCAAAGACCTCATGCAGATGTGTATTCAGTAGAAATAAGCTTAGTGAAGGAGTTTATGGGAAGAAACTCACCTTTACCCTTAAACTTCAAGATACTTCATGAGTTTATCTTTTTTGATTGCTATAATTATGAACATGTACAGCAATGTTTGGTCCATTCATCTGTTTTAGGGCATTTTGGTTGTTTCCATATTCTATCTATTGTAATTAGTACTGTGATAAAGATAGGTGTATAGGTTTCCTTTTGAATTAGTGTTTCCTTAAAATACACACACAAACACACAAAAATCTTCAAGATACTTCACTGGGAATTTGAGTTAAAACTGCAACGTTCAACAGATGACAGCTGACACAAAACAATAATCAGTGGCAAAGTAAAATAAAAATTTTACAAATGTAAAGAACCCCCCCCCCCATTACATGTCTTTCTTGATACAAGTGATGGTGGGTAGGCTTCGGTAGTGTGAAAATTTTGTATAAGTGAGCAAGACTATAGAAGAAACTGTATTGGGAGCTAATCATTACCATAATAAAAGCATCATAAAAATGTTTTATTTAAGGCTTTCATTTAATAATATTTGCCTGCTTTGTTTCCAGATCATTTTGATCATTATTCTTTTTTTTTTTTTTCAAAATATTTCCTTCCAATGACCTTTCGGGTATTTAACAAGTTGACTTAAAGCAACATCGGAGGTTGCCCCAATGAAAGTAATGGAGCTAAGACATAACTGCCACTGAATTCTCAGATTGTCCATACCAAAATGAAGCTTATGATGCCCCTGCCCAGACTTGTTTTATGTGCCAGAGGATGTTGAAATGATGTCCTGTTGGCACAGGTTTTGTTTACCACATTGCCTTGACTTCATGAGTTGGGGAACACTCTATTTGGGTTGTGCAAGCCAAGGTCATCATTGCATAAAGCAGAAGACTGCAAATTGCTGTTTCTTAGGTGACCTGATAGTCTCTGTCCACAGCAAAGAGTTACCCTGGGTTTCTCTGGGACGTGGCAAAGCAAACTTACTCAGCGTTCCTTCGTTGAGTCCAGGAAAAAAGGTGACTACCATGATGAGTCACTACTGAGCAAAATCCTTGCCTGTAACTCTCTTTGGAAGTTATGTACCTTCTAGAATTACATATTTAGGCTGATACATTAATGTGGTTGTACTGTGGTTGCTTAGAGACTACTTGGAAGGCACTGGCTGCGATGATGATGTTCTTCATCTGCTGATTGTATCATTCTCATTGTCTTCTCTCATACATTTTACATTTTACAGAGAGAAATATTGTTGACCCTTCTCACCTGAGAATTGAGTCATCTGATATATATTTTCTTCTTTACCCATATCAAGGGATATTTAAACCCAATGGAGCTGTGTTTGCTCTCATGATTTTTACAAATTTATATGTCATTTGGATTGAATAACATCACTTTGGGGAGACAAAAGAAGAAGGAGGAAGAAAAGAAGGAAAAGAGGAAGGAGGGAGGGAGAAGAAGAGTGTGTAGGAAGGGGGGAAGGAGGGGAAGGGTGAAGGAAGGGAAGAAGGGAAGGAAGAAGGGAAAGAATGGGAGAAAGAGAAGGAGGGAAGGAGGAAAGGAGATAGGAAGGGAGGGAGGGAAGGAGGGAGGGAGGGAGGAAGGAAAATGAAGAAATAAGAAAAGTTCTTATGTTATGCTTTTATGAATTACTTTTGCTTCTCTTTTTTCATTCACTGAGCAACTTTAACAAAAACTATGTGGTCTTTGGAGAAAATACAGTTAAGTATGATATTTGTTCTGATCTCAAGATGATGTAAATGAGATGTCATATAAAATAAAAATGATAGGAGATTATTGAAAATGTAGTATGAGATTGAATGTGGAGTCATTGTCTATGACTGATGAGATAAAGAAGAACTTTGCAAAAGAATTTCTTTGGCCCGTTCTCCCAAAAGAGAGTATAACATAAATATTCAAAGATAAGAAGTGTAGGTTTTTATAGGGCACAATCAAAAGTACCTAAGTGGAGTAGTGAAAGATTATTTGACCCATGAAGGTTAATAAGTCTTTCTTTTTTTTTTAATAAATCAGAACAATTATCTAGAAGTAACAGAGACTATGAAGAAAAATATTTCCATACTTAAGTCTCTTGGCTAATGTGATGACATTGAAAATTCAGAGCTACGTCTAAGTGTGAATCAGAGTACACGGGGAGGTATGACATCAGATTTGGTGACACAATGATGGTTAGACATTACCAAGAATAATTCTGAGACTTTGAACCTAGGACACTAAGGAAAGAAATGGACACTTCAACCTACGGCTCTATGTAGAAGGGAAATGAGGTTCATTTTCAAATATTTATGTTATATTTGATGACTTTCAGGTGGTGATGGGGCTTCTAGGTAGAGATACCTATCAAATATCTGTGCATGTGAGACATACAATTTAAAAAAGTTTCATAAAAAACTATAAAGTACAATTGGAAGCTATCAGGGTAAAATTTGGTTCTGTTTTCAAGTTAGACTGTACAGTACCAGAAGTCATTTTATTTCCGGATAAAAAAGGAATAGAAGAGCCTTCTGGTTCTACAATGAAGTACTTTTTTTTTTAATTTCTCTTGTTAATTGCAACAAAAAACTTTGGTTATCATGTATAAGAAACTATAAGAAGATTGTCATTGATAAAAAAGACCAACCAGTTTTGGACTTTGAGTTCCAAAATACAACAGAGAGGTAAGTTCTGTGAGTTTTCTTTGTCTTTCGTATATCACAGACTGAAAACTGAAGAAAGCTACAATACAGTTTCTCCAGTAAGAACATTTCAAGAAACCCCATTAAAAGACCATTCTCTCTGGCTAAAGTGGCAAGAATTGTGTCTCCAAGCCAGAAAGAAAACGTTTAGACAATAACTGCTCTCCATCAGCCAAAACCTCAGGAAATGTAACTCCACCCCTACCCCACAAGAAAGACTGATTGCACGTCTAGACTTTTACTCTTACTTGGCAGAAATGAAGTGTCCAGAGCTTCACTTCCTTGCTAAAGCAATGTCAAAAAAGCCATCTAAAGCAGAAGGTATAAATAAGATGCAGAATTCTATAACATCATGCCCCTCATAACTGTAGACTATAAAGAAGATAGAATACAATAAGCAAATAAAATAAAATGCCCTCCCCTTTTTATGTTTGATTGTTGAAGCAAAGATGATATGATGATCTTATGTAAATTTTAATATATGCAGAGTAGAACTAGTCAAGATAATTACAAACAGGAAAATACTGAATACTATAAAAGATGGTAGCTGTCATCTATATTTCAAACTGAAAATGTCAATATCAAGTAAATTTTGATAAATGGTGTATACATAGTGTAAATATCTAGAAATCTAAAGAAATTACATGATGAAGTACATTAAAAGCACTATATGTAAATAAAAATTGTGTTCTAAGAAATAACTGCATAGCCTATATGAAAACAAACAAAAGACTGAAAGAACAAATAGGTAACAAAAAATGAAATAATACCATAAAGCACTACAATGTCAATGATTAAATTAAAATAATTATATCAATCAAAAGCAGAATTTGACAGAGCAAATGAATAAGGTAGCAGGTCATGTGCCATTTACAAGACAATCGTTCTGATAAAATGACAATGGCAGGCTGAAAGTGAAAGGAGAGGAAAATATGTATGTATATATGAGTTATGAGTGCTTTGCTGTTGAGTGTGGTGTGGTAACAGATCTGAAGAGGTGTGATCTTGTTTCTTAAAATTGTTTACAGTACTGGAAATCAATGTTACTTCAATAAAAATGAATACAAAATACATTTTGATTCATATTTATATGAAAATGAGTAGTAAAGGCTTACACCACCTTTACTTTTTAACATACCCATGGAATAGATAATCATAAAAACTACACTCACAAAATATATTACAAATGTTCTAATATGAACTCAAGGTTTTGAAATGTTTGGCCATGTGACTGTCCTCATTTCTTTGTCTAGTTCCACTTAAAAATAAATCTTCCAATTTTATTGAGCAATTTTCATATTTTTGCCTAGGGCTAAGGAGATTCTTGAAATTTAGTTATAAAATGGAGAGTTCTAGTAAACTGGTGTGACCTGGGCAATCTACTCCGAATCCTCCCTATTCTTCCCCTCACCTAGAGGTCTCCTGTTCTCTCTTTAACTTAACCACATTTTGTTGTAAGACCCAACCCCAACTTCATATTTTCAGCAAAGTTTGCCAGTCCCTGCCATGTGGCATGATACCTCTCCCCCTATATTCAGTTGCAATCTTGTTTACAATTTGAGAAAATATTATTGCATATCAAAATATATCTCTCATTTATATTGAGAAATATATTCGATCTCTATGGTGAAATGTATTCTTAAAAATTAGAAAATACTTTGTTTTGTAAAAATATAACTAACATTCTAGCATAGTGCTTGAAATGTAGTAAATATACAACAATTCTTTTTATGGTTGACAGATATATTCTGACTTCAAATTGTTCACTAGTTTAGGTAGAGTTATCTATTAGGTTGATCGGAGACATTGTTGGGTAGACTTATAAAACCCAGTAAAGTCATTATCACAAAACCAAAAATAAACCAGTCATTTTCATTTCAATAGAAACAGATAAAGTACAAACTTTATTGAGATATTTCCTTGAAAAGTATCTGACAGTCCTCTTGTTCTATTGTGAAGATTATGGATTCAGGAAATGTTCTTCTTGGTAAAGCTGAAATTGGCATCTATTCCATACTTCAATGTGTAATTAAAAAGGGAGAAACTATAATGAACCATCTTGATGACTTATAATAGGCCATGATGGAATATCTGGCAGTATCCTAATGACCAACTCAAGTCTTTGCTTTTCATATAGTTATTTTGGTGCTATGTAGACACAGTCCAAGAACTGGAACAGTAGGAGTACTGCCACAGTAATGCTGAATTTTACTGGCTTCGCCATGAGGGGAAACTCACATATAGCCTGCCAGAAAAAGAACTGGCTTTCGTTGGTGCTATTAGTCTCACGCTTTTTAGGAGCACTTAATTTAAAACAAAATTGTGGGCTTAAATCCCACTGTAATGTTTTGAAACTGCTGTAATAAGCAAATGTTCAAAGTGTTCTTTATCCAACTAAGTGGGCAAGTTTCTTGTTCAAGCTCCACCTATAACAAAGAGATTTTCATTTGGTGAGTGGTGAAGCCTGATTTAGCACACACAAACACATCAACATGTATTTAGACTTGCAGCAGAGAAATCTCTGCACAGTAAGGTTTAACCTGACAAAATAATGACTATGGAAAAACAACTTACAAATCATACCAGCCACAGAAAGAAAAGCTCGGTCTCCTAACTGGCTTGTAACAGAAGGTCTGAAACAATATGAGGGATTGTTAATAGAGGTTTAGAGTTACTATCTCATGTCTGCACCTTAAACTTGAATTCTGACCTGTTGCTATAGAGCATGGATCACATCAAGTTTTAAAGGAAACTGGGATTAATCCCTTCCATACTCAGAGTGTCTTGAAGACTAGATTATATTTCAGTGAGTACAAACCTTTGACTTTTTGGTAATGATGTTCTGGCTTTAATCTGTATTTCAGCTTCTTTAGAGACATGGTGGATAAGCCTATATTGGGAAAACAGAAAAGAGAGCATGCTTCCTGAAAGAAGTGAAATAATACTTGAAAAAGTCCCACCCCTCCCCCTACATGTTCCATAACTTCCTTTATCTGAAAACCTGAGCTTTTCATAGGAACAGTACTAAATGATGTCTGACCATTCTGCCTCCACTGTTATTAATTTTCCTATGAACACAGTTTCTTTAACACCAAAACGGCACCTTTACGCTGCATTTGTTTGCAATATTGGTCACTGGCAAAGTGACACAGCATCCTCATCTTAGAGTTGATGATAAAGGAAACTAACACCACAAAATATGACCGTTTATTGAAGACCTATTTTCCACAAGCATTTTATAGATACAGCATAGTTTCTGACCCATATGATAATTGGCATTATATTAACTGCTTTGCAAAAGAAGAAGGTGATCTTTCACATATTCATTCATCTTTCTGATCCCCAAATCACTAGCAAGTGGATAGGACAGAGCAAGATTCCTAAGATCTCATTGTTTTCCTTTGCGTTAGTTATTCAGGCAGTGGGTAGAAGTAGTTATTCAAATGGATGTATGCCATTTGGATAAAAGTCTGTCCTCCATAATAATATATAGAAACAATTCAGTTTCTTGCCATTCTTTTATCATTAGAAGATTAAACATGAGGTTTAACCTCAACACATTTTGAAATGTGTAATGCAGTATTGCGTTACTATATAAATTTACACAGCATTGTTTTAGAGAACCCCTTGGATCTGTTCATCTTGCAGAACTGAACTGTATAGCAGCTGAACAGCAACTCCCATTTTGCTACCCCTAGTCCGTGTAAGTGCCATTGTGTTCTCTGTTCTGTCATCTGCCTAGGGTAGATGGCTTGTATAAGTGGGGCCAAAGAGTGCTGTATTTCTGTGTCTGGTTTATTTTAGTGTTCCTCAGGTTCCTGAGAACAAGACCAGCTCTCCTGAAAGTGTCATGTGGCAGAAGCCTATTAACTATTTTTTGCAATGATTTTATTGAGGCCGTGTTGACCTCCATTGTCATTGGTGTTTTGAAAGTATAGGATATCCCTTCAGGTGTGGCTACCTTAGTGCACCCACCAACATCCACCATAGTCCCCCAACAACCTAACAGTGCTCTTCCAACTTCATCCTCTCTCCTTGCCTTTTCCCCTCTGAACACACCAGTTCTATAGTCAGTTTTCAAGGGATCATTTTCAAACTTATGTTTATTGGGCCCTTTTAAATAGTATACTCTTTGCCAAAGAAATCTAAGCAAAGTCAAACCACAAAAGTGATCAATTTTCTGATGAACTGTGTCAGCACATGGAACCAAATTGGAATAAGTGAGTTATAGGAAGACTGTAACGGTGATGACGTCCTGTCAAGTCTGTGACTCTTGCTTTATCATACACCGCAATTTGGTTTAAAAAATGCATAGCCCATACCCATGGTTTAGATAATTGAAGTTATTGTCTGAAATGATGGGAATGTCTCAGTGACCATTAGTGAAATCTGACTTGCACTCATTCCCCACTCTCTAAATAGACAACACATGATTATAGGGTGGGAGTGAGTCACTTCTCTGGTCTGACTGTACGATTCTCTCAGTTTTCAAGGTTGACTTAATAAATAACATTCCTAGAAGTGAAACAAAGTTACATGGAATCAATGATAGTGATAAATGTGTTTCCGATAGTTTAGACCAAAAATAATTCAAAAAAGAAAGATCATATTATTCTTCCATTGAGGAAGAAAACAAACAGGGACACAAAGCTACTGTTTTCTCCTAGAAAAAATGAACAGTAGAATCTAAAGAATATCTTTTTTTTCTGAAGTACAACTATGGGGAAAACTCTTCTCTCCCTCTCAAGGACAATTTCTATCTTCTATTTTATTGATGGGTAAAGGAATATTTGGTGTCTAGTCAATGTAAAATTTCTAATATAATTAATAACAGAAAAGTTAAGACTAAATTGCTATAAGCATTAAGATGGCTAATCATAGATCCTCTATTCATTCTGACTCATTTTCTAGATTTATGCATTGTAAACTTTGTGAATGACTTTGAATAAGAGTCTGCCTTTCTATGCCTTCATTTTCTCATCTATAAAATGGCAATAACAATAATAATTGCCTCCTAGGGCTGTTGCAAAGATTGAATGAGTTACTGTATATAAAGTATTTAGAATAAATCAAGCACAAAGGAAGCAGCTGAGTAAAATTTGATGTGAACAACTTAAATGCATTTAGTAATGTGCAAATTGTTCATTTCAAAATGAAAAGTATCAATGGAGAATATTTAATATTATGTTTGCTTTTTCAAAACTTCAGTTCTAAGCCCCAGGGGTAAATAAACTGTAAGTCAGGATAAGGAAGCAAAAGGAAAGCAAAAGAAGGGGTAAGGAGAAGAAATTTGAGTCACTTAGAAAAGTTACATGCCATAACAAATATCTTGAAGTTAGAACAGCGGCTGTGACAGAGAAGATCCTTCCTCGTTTTATTGAATTCAAGTCAGCTGCATTCAGCCAATCCAAGCTACACCCCTCTAGATCATTGTTTTCTAAATTTCCATCTGATAAAAAAGGGGAAAAGTCAGCTGCAAGATATAGAGACAAATTACAATTGTATTTGTTTTGAGGTCTTCAGCATAGATATTCTAATGGAAGACACTGTTGGCGAAACATCATTAATCAGGCAGTCATGGTCAAGGAGGTGGGTGGCTGCTGATAGTTTTGACCCATTGGAAATGGCTTTGGATGACTGCCAGACTGTGTGTAAAATTTTGAAATGTTTGAAACAATACAGTCTTTACAATGTTATAAAATACTAAGGTGGTTAGTGAGGGCTGCAAACTGGCTCATGGCCAATAAAACCTCAGGATTCCAGTCAGCTGTAACCTGGAGTTTAATGTTGTCTGAGGTGTTCAAGGTCATCTCTCCCCAATGTCCTGTAGGTCAACCCAGTCTTTATAAAGCTGTCTGATGGAGCTACTGCTCCTCAATCACCCCTGTTGAAAACAGTTTTAGTACCTGCCTCCCCAAAAAATCCTTTTGAGAGTTTACTTTAAAAGTCTTACTTGGGAAAACCTGTTTGAAAAGTTGAACTTGTTTTTGTTTACCCATATTAAAAAGAATATGCTTGGTATTATGTTGGTGAAAAATGAAACATCAGCCTTAATTCCATCACAAAGACATGAAGTTAAATCAGTAGCATATTACACTCTAGCCCCTTTTCCCCTGGGTGATTATTTATGATGATGTGAACTGCAAAATGTGTCATCATCTTCTCCCTATCTTTATCTAAAATGTTTATTTTGCTTAAAACAAATCATTTCTTAGGCACAAGGAATAAGTATTAGACAATTTCTTAAGAATAAGAAATCATTAGGAAAAACAATAATGGTGGAGCAATTTGTTGTTTTGTATTTCATCAACTATTGTTGAATCCTTTGTTTTATTTCTCCAAAAGGTTGCTATGTAAATAGTATTGTTATTTATACAATGTTTTTTTTTTTTTTTTTTTTTTTTTTTTTTTTTTTTTTTTTTTTTTTTTTTTTTTTTTTTTTTTTTTTTGTATTTAGTATTATTTTCTTCAGAAACAATCCCAGGAGCAAAATTAAAAGGCCAAGGCCAAGGGAGATGGACATTTTTATTATCTTGACAAATGTTGCCAAATGACTTTCCAAAAGGATTTCTGCTGCCCCCCCCCGCCCCCAACTGACAGCCTGTCGGTAAAGCATGAGAGGGTTCATTTCATTCCCTCACCATCAGCAACAGGTAATAGCAAGCACTCTTCTAAAATAAGCAAATAGACTCATATTAAAAAATGAAAAGTTATCCTGTTCTAAAAAAATGTACACACTGGGAGGACTAGGGAAGTACTCAATACAGTTATACCAAGTGGGAGAGGAGCTACTTCATGGGTGATTTATGCTTAGATTGTTCTCCAAGCAAGAAGGAATTCCTCTAAACAAAGAGGAATTTCATTTGGGGGTGTCACCATAGTAAATGAAACTTGGAGGACAAAGAGAACATAAGAAAGCTCCAGAGAGAGCAAAAGAGACTTATGACTTGATGCAGTTTTCTCAGGTAATGAGTCAAGCAGTCAGCATCAGGAAATTGTAGGGAGATGCAGAGACCTGAGATGTGGGAAAATATCCAAGCAAAAAAATGAAGACCACTCAACAGTGGAGACAGAGATTTTGAATTCAGTTTCTGGGAGGAATAGTAAAGAAGAGGAGAAGGTAGGGGCATGAGGAAAAGGAACCCAGGGAGGAGTCCACACCAGATTGAACAGAGATTTTTTTATTTGTTGTTTTAGTCTTCCATGGCCAGAGAAAATGGAAAGCTTCCCAGGCTTATTGTTGCATCTATCTAAATAACTACTTGCAGTGAAATTGGGTCAAAAATGTTGGGTCCACCCAATAGGCCACGTTTAAAATGTGTCTTCTGCCATCCAAGTTCCCTTAGGTTCGTACCTCCTATGCATAACAGTTGCCAAACAAATGCAATTTTAACAAGGGAAATTAACCAGGAAAACAAGTTTTGAAAGCAAGTGGCCAATTATCTTACCCCAGTCACCATTTTCCATCCCAAAGGTCTCAAAGATGCATGTCCAAGATGGTGCCCCTTTGCCCCTCCAAACCCGAAAGGTAGGCACTTTTGCAAAGTCCAGTCTTTCTCCCACATTTTCTCTTCTCTTCTTCCCCAGTGTTCTATGCTGCTCCATGTCTCCAAGGCACTTCAAATTTCTTCCACAACTGGTGATGCACAAATCAGCTTTCCAAATATGCCACCTTGCTGTGGCTCCATGCACTTCCTTTATCAGGACACAGGAGGCATCTGGTCACATCCACCAGGTGTGCCCACAGCAGTCCCTGGTCACCCCTGACCTGCTATTCTGGCATCTGACTCCACACTGGCTATGTCTCTGCTCGCCACTCTCCCACCATGTAGCTCTTCGCTACCTCTAGCTCACTCTTCCAGGGAGCTTCCCCCACCAGGTCATGTGGGCCTGTACTCTCATTACGCCATTCTCATCTCTTGTCCCTTCCTCTCTCCTCCATTTTTATATGCGCTTTGGTGCTTCTTGCTCCTTTTCACATGTCTTTCTCTCAGACTCCACCCACCAGGGTATTTTTGGCACAATACAATTTTTAACTGCTTCACTATCCTGTACCAGTAGAACTTACATCATTGCCATTCTAGAATTTTCTTTGATAAAATCATAAATCAATAAATCCCAATTAAGCAGTTTCATATAGGAGGGTTAATGGAAATATAGCTTATCAAACCAGTGCCATTTATTGCCTCTAACTAAAGCTGATAAACACCCCTTATTATGAAAGATTGACTCATTTCTGTCTAGTTGTGAACAAATTATGCTCACTTCCTTGACTTTGGTATTCCATTTTTACTTGTCTTAGAGATTCTAATTTTGGAAGTAGATTTCATATGCTTAGTGTTTGTTTCATATTTAATTCACTTTATTACAGTCTGGGATTCTTTGTCATCTAAGCATTGAGTGACTCCTCTCCCCTCAACTCCCCTCCCTTCTCCTTCATTCCTCTCTCTCCTCTCCCATTATCCATGTTTTGTAGGGATATTTTGAAAATACAGCAATTCCCATCCACAATCACTTATTTTTAAGCAAAATATAGTTGACAGAGGAAATCAATACCATAGCAGATGTTCTGGTTTGAGCAAAACTAGACAATTTCCAGATGTTGGGCACTTGAAATCTTTCACCTGTAACTCAGTCACTGTATCTCAGCTTTAGTCCTGCTGTGTGTTAGCTGAGTGTGTAACCAGTCTCTCTGTTCTTCACCCAGCTCATCTCTAAGACCAGCATATGGAATCAAGAGAACTGAGTTCAGCAAGAGGGCAAAGCCAACACTGAAGAACACAGAAGATGTGAAGTCCAGTAGTAACTGCTATAAACCAATCTTCATATCTCCCTCTTGCACTGATAAAGTGCCTTTTCTTTGCTCTGAACCTCCTTGTTCTCCATTGGGCAAGCATCCTCCCTTTCTGGATTTCCAGAAAGCTTTGAATAACTGCCTATCAACCATATTTTTCCCATTTCTCTTCCAGTGGATTATTCTAATTTCAACAACCTATACCATTCTATTTCAAACATAAATTCCATGAAGTCTCTTGGTACCTGTGAGGCTAAATGTAATTTCATGAACTAGAGGACCAAGTTCACTTGCCTACCAATATGTTTTCCTGTAGTGAAGGAGAACCTAATATGTATCTGTACCCTCAGGACCCCACAGTTACTTCATAAATATCCCTTCATGAATTTTCAAATTTTTGTGCTCAGTGAGCTTAAATTGATACTTTAATATACCTTGCTCATCATTTCACTAAGCACTGTAAGCCAGGCTGAAGACTTGTTCTCATGACTTGTCTCTTATTAGTTAGTAGTTGCCTAATTCACAGCCTCAGTGTGCTATTGCTGAAAGGAAGAAAAATGCTTCTTTTCACTTAAACCCACTCCCCTTCCAACATTTTAATCATTCTGCCCATGCTTTTAATTTCTCAAAGAAATTTTGCCATAATTAAGCAACACAGTAGATTAAAGACTGATTTCAAAGAAGCTGTGGCAGAACGACACCAAACTTTGAATTTAAGCAGCTTGCTTTCCAAATGCCACTGTAAACACCAAACCACACTGCGTCCACATGTCCTCTCCACATTGTACACACATAAAATTATTCCCAAATTGGTGTTTCTCTATTTGCCTTTTTTCCCCTCATTAAAACCATCCCCAGAGCTTAGCCATCTTCATCCCACGAGCTGGCCTGCCAGGCTTGTGCTCATGAAGATTTTACATTTACAGCAGACTGACTCAGTAAGTACACTTTGGAAACTCTGGTGAACAGCTCAGTTCAATGCTGTTCTTGACGCCTGGCCAATGGACTCAAACAACAGACATAAAAGCTAAATCTGTACTTCCATTCAGTCCAGAAGTTGCCAAGTTCGTTTTCCTGATACTGTATCTACAGTATATCCATCTCGCAAAGTCTCAGCCTCACTTCATTAACTTGGTGACATCAGCCTCTGATGTTCTGAACTCAATTTTGCTAATATAAATGATACAGTCCTATATGGAAATTTAAGAGGTTGTAACATTAGCCATTTCTTCAAGATTCCCATAACAGTTAAAGGAAAAGCCACCCAAATTCCCAGAACCAGTTCTTGTTGAGAAATAATTCCTTCTATATAATATTAAAGCTATTCTCCTTCCTTCCCATCCTCTGCTTCTGATTCCTACTTATATCACAAATGGCTTTTAATGACAGAACAGGGAAATACATTGTGGTTTCACACTCTCAGGGACTTTATGCTCACTTACTTCTAACTAGGAGATGGAAATATATATCAGGGAAGTTTCCATGTTTAAACTAGTCTAGGAGATTATGGTCTTTGTTATAAAGATAGATTTAATAAAATAGCTATTCAGAGATCAACCCATGGAACAATATATCTTAATGACAAAAGCCTCCATAGTTGGAATACATGCAACAGGATGGATTTACAAGCCAAGTCACAGAGTTGATTTGACTAATTTGCAAATTCCAGTTGGCTAATAGGAATCGACAGTATAATAGTTTTATGGGACGTGAATTTCAATAAAAAATAAATGCAAGTTCCAACAACATAAATGAATCTCACAAACAGAATGGTGATGAAATGAAACCAGACACAGAAGAATACTCACCTAATTATTTCATTTTCATAAAGTTAAAAAATAAGCAAAGCTTCTATTTTGCTATACATCAAGTTAGTGCTACCTCTGGGGGTTGGGGAGAGTGTATGATCATGGGAAGGAGACATGAAGTGATTTTTTTTTAATTTGAGTGTCAATTGCATAATGTAATTCATAATTTGAAAAACCATTGAGAACCAGAATTGCAACATGCATGTGTATTATATTTTAATAAAATAATTGACCTAAAAAAAAGTCAAAATGGCTTACTCTAGCTACATAGAGTGATGGTTAAGCTCCAACTTAAGTCATTGAGCTGAGGTTTTAGTAGAATAAGTGTTTATCTCTCAGAAAGGATGCCAGACTTTCAGACTGAATGTAAACATTTGGTCACAGTGATGAATTGATCCCAGACATTTTCCTCTGCAATCTTAATTTTATCATTTGCTTTACGCTGAGATTATTCATTTATTTAATTATTTGTTTGGTTGTTTGTTTTTTAGAGATTAAGTCTCCCTGTGTTGCCCAGGGTAGTCCCAAACCCGCGGGCTCAAGTGATCCCTAGCCTCAGCCTCCCAGGTAGCTAGGATTACAGACATGTGCCACCATGCCCGGCTATTTTTTTTTTTTTTTTTTTTGAGGCTAGATCTCGCTATGTTGCCGAGAGTAGTCTCAAATTCACAGCCTCAAGTGATTCCTAGCTTCAGCCTCCAAGGAGCTGGATTACAAGCGTGTATCACCATGGCCGGCATATACTGAGATTTAAATAACAACAAAGGAATTTAACCAAAAAGCACTTAATTAAATATATGAACTTGAAAAATAGGGACAATAGGAGAAAAGGGTGCAGAATCCTTGAATGGCTTTCCAGTTATTACGCGATCTTTTCTTCCACTATTCCTAATAATTTCAATGAAAAAAATTATAACACTACACATAATACATGGGGGAGCAAAGATTTGAATTCAGCAGACCAGTTTTACTCAAACATTAGCAGAATTAATATGACACATCCCAGAAGTACACATAACATATCTTTTCTCAGATACATTTCACTTTGCTCCCCAAGATCCATGAATAGAATTTATTCCTAATGCTGCTAAATGAGGGAATTAAAAAAAAAGGGGGGGGTGTATCAGTGGCAGGTATTCTGCTTCTGGCAATCGTCTAATTCTATTTCCTGTTTGACATATCATTTTATTTCCATTTTCCCTAAATGTAATATAGGAACTTTCCATAATAAACGGTTCTCTAATTTGCCACTTTTTTGACTGGCATTCTTTTTTTTTTTTTTTTCAAGAAGTCCATCGGCCTTTCCTTCCTATGTTGCAAAAATAAACGAAACTGAACCAGATGCCATTGTTGGGCAGAATTTTCTGAATTTGTCTTCAAGCCAAAAGAATTTCTTTGACTGTCTGGGTAGGATCGAGGCGGATCTCTTATTCTCAAACAGATACTGAAGTTGCTTGAACAAATGGTTCGTGTTAGCGGGAGAAAGAGAATCGAAACCATGTGCCTCTGGACTTGGCGGTTTCAAGTTGAACCACAAGCAGCGAGGAGAGCTGTCAGTCTCTTGTGTGGATTTCAGTCCTGCTCCTGGGGGAAAGAAAACTGTCAGTGTCACCTTTGCATTGTCGTCCTCAAGGGACCTGGGAGCTCAGCAGCTCAGACACGTCAGTTGTGCAGAAGTGAAGAAACCAAAACTGTATTAGGGACATGTGATCGACCCATTTTGTCACCTACCACATGAGGTCAGGTATTCCATGGAAGCTCCTATGAGGAAGAGAAACTACCCAAGGAGGCAAAAAAATAAACAGATCTGACATTTTCTGGTGTTTTCAGATCACTGTCATGAAGGGGAAGGAAAACATCAGAGAGGAAACAGTTTGGAGACCTGAGAGGGTTAAGGTTACTGAACCAGGAAAACAAGAAAGACAAATTTCTTAGTGGTACCATTTATCAAACCCCAAAAGCAATGTGAGGATGTCAGATAAGCCCATGAAGTGCTAGTATATCCTGATGGGGAGAGAATTGTTTAACTATGGAAGCAGGTTTACCAGGAGACACAGGCGTGCCTTGTACCATAGATCATAGATGAGACAGGAATAGGAAATGAAGGTGCGAATGAGCTATCCAGCAACTGAAGGGGTAACAAGCTAGCAGGCATCTCCAGCATTCTCAAGAAAAGCATCTGTGACATGAACCCATAGCACTGGACACTCTGTTTAGTTTCTCACCGATAATGCTATACTGCTCTATTATCATGAGTGCTGAAAAACTCCATTCAGATGAGCGAAAAGAAAGAACTATTTTTGACAGTCTTTTTATGTTACCTCTTTTGAACAATAGTTCTCAAATTACTTGTGTACATACTCAAGAAATTTTTTAAAACTATCTTAACACCTAGATCTCAACACAGACAAAATTATAACCCTGGATGAGATCCAGGTCTCAATGAACATATTCCTAAGTGAGAAAAAAAAAGACTTTCAACTACTACATTAATTTGTGTTATAGCAGTTATATCATAATATTATATCATATTGTATCAGTTATTATATCATAATATTATATATATTATATATTATAATATATATAATATTATATATTATAATATACTATATAATATTATAAAGTATATTATATCATATTATATATTATATCATATATTAGCTCATATCATATTATACTATATATTATATCTTAATATTATATCATATTATATCAGAATTATTATATCATAACAGAGTCAACATTATGATTGTAGACCTTGATTCTTACATAGTTGTCAACTGGGTGGTCACCCATAACTGTTTTTGCTCATGAAGGTAATCTTTCCACCAAGGGATAGGTTACCTGTGCATTGTAAGGATTACAATAATTGCTGGCAATTTCCATTAGCTGAAGAGCAAAGTCAAGTGAGCTGTTATTTCAAAGCATATTTCAAGCTACAGGTGTCTTCAAATAGAAAAAAAAATAAGACAATACATATATCAGACTCTCCAACTGTCAACAGTAAAAATCCATATAAACATATAAGCTCAAAATTAAGTTTGAGCCCACATGTCAGTATGTATTAACCACCTACTATGTGTCAAGCACATGTGGAATTTGTCAGTCTATATCCTAAGCCTACAAATGTTGTTGGAATGACTAAGTCATTCCAAGACCTATAGTGACTGTAATGTCTGACCATTTCTAAATTCTACAAATCCCTTTGCTATAGTTCCCAGCACTATAGATGCTCAACCATTCTCAACCATTCAACCATCACATTTTACCCCTCCTTAATTAACCAAATTGCAAACACTTAATGGATCTGTCATCTAATTTTGAACTCATCATTTGTGCTCATGGTAAAGATGAAGGTTCCTTTTCCAATTCCAGTTTTCTTAAGAAAACTGGAAGAAATGGTTTTATTTCTATTTTAACATTTCTGAAGTAATCTGTATCACACCTATTTAATGTGTCCTCATTAAATAGGTATTGGGTTTGGTCATTAATAGCTCCTTTCCTATTCATGCCTCTAATCTTAAAAAAAAAAAAAGATAATTACAACAAGTTTGCATCTTAAAATGAAAGGTTATTTTGAACAGGGATCAGAGGTTTCCCAAACTCAAAAGCTCCACGAAACTTATATTAAACATGAAAAGGGAAAAAAAGCAACACAAAGAACATTCTCATCTGAGTTCTGCTGGTAGACCCAGCCCGTGGCCAACTGCAGAATATCTTAGTCCATGTAATCAGTTTCCAGCAGATGGCATCTCACACTTTCAAGTTAGTTACTAACTTCAAAGTCATTGAAAAGCCTATAAGGAAGAGGTGTGTCCTGTGCAGGGAATACATGGGACTCCAAACCATATGTGTGTATTGGGAGAGTCTGTCTGCTGTTACAGTTTGCCTGGACTGGGACTCTCCATCACTGACCTCAGTGTGTGGTCACTCAGATGCCCACAAGCATTTGGTATTTTCAGCAGTACCAAAGCAGGGTGCACATTTTAATGACAGTGCCGCCAGTTTTAGAATAGCCTGCACAACGTAATTGTAGGGTAAGGTGGGAATTATGAGTCTTAAACAAGTACTGTAGGTGGGGATAACATGTGTATTAAAATAACCAAAACCATTGGCTCTGTTTTTCTCTAGATAAGCCCGACACAGTTATGATTCACAGGAAGGGAAAGCTTGTTTTCTGGAGAAATCCTGCCCTACTTAGTTGCGCCCTCTTTTGGGACATGTGACTTTTCTGCCTTTGTTAATCATGTTATTACAACCCTATTTGTGCTTCGTATTTTAATGAATGCATAAAAGACACATGTTCATGTATGATCTGTGTCTGCTAATTGCCTGTTCTTGTCACTTGAAGAAGAAAGAGATCTCATGGGGCAGTAACTAAGCATGTCTTTTGTTCCTCTGCATTCTATCATAATTTTCTCTGCGGTTTTGTGTTATCAAATTTCAGCTAGGAATGCTAACCAGTGTAAGGATTAATAAGGACAAATAAAGTTGTATTGGTTCAAGGATCACCACTGAAAAAAATTTTATATGATAAATTTTTGATTGATGCTGGCATGTTAGCTTCTTGCCAGCTCCTGAGAATTTTAGAATCACATAGGGAAAATAAAAATCACACTCTGAAATATACTATTCTAGATTAGTTTGCTAAATCTCAATGGCATTTTTAAAAGTGGGAAATAACAAATCACTGGCTAAATAATGTAAGAAATGGAAACAAAAGCAGTGATGGAAATTATAATAGGCAAAAACTTATAAATTCTATATGCTATACCTAATGAAAGGTTGGTGTGATTTCAGTGCTATAAATCAGAGAAAACTCAAATACAATAATAAACTGGAAGGAGATAATAGCAGAATTTGTCAAGTGAATAAATATGGAGATTGAATTCAAAGTTATCTAGGAGACTAGACTGGCTGAATGAAAAATCTCAAAAATCTACAGTGATGAAGCAATTGTACAGATTGAATTAAGAACAGAGATTTGGAATGAGCTTGATGGAAGAAGTGAGAGTATTGTACAATAGAAATCTTTCTGTGGGTATTAGAGAAAAAAAGATAGATGCAGATCTTGCAATTCAAGAACTGTTCACTCACGGACTTAAGAGAAAAAAGATCTTTCATCTAGACACTAGAGAGAGTGAGAGAGAGAGAAAAACAGAGTCTTGGAAAGTACAAATATACTGACATTGGGTAGAATGTCTCCAATATGCCTGGTTGGTCTGTCAACTGAGATCAAATCTGCCACAATTGCAATTAATATGAAACTAAGTGAAAATGTTTTCAGTGTCATACATATGAATGGACTTGACTTATCATTCCAGGGACTTCCCTAAGATTCCTTAAAAAATATAAGAATTAGATATTTTCCCCTAAATATATGGCCTCTTTTGCCCTTCTCAAAAAATGGTTAAATCCTTCTCAAAAGAAAAATAAAGATGATTATTTTTCATATTAAAAGCCAATTGTTTGATTAACTACCAATTGATTATTACTATACAAGTCTGGCAAAAACCAAATTTAGAATATTAGACAAATTAGTGGTCTCAGTATGTAGCATTATCTATATTTTACTAATCCACAGGAATAATGCACAATCTGGATGAGTAAAATTAATCATATCTATATTTTCATAAAATTGTTAAGATCAGTTGGAGCAAGAGTAGGGAATTATATCTTAGGTAGAAAACCCTCAGTTCAATTTTTATTTGCAAATCTCACCTTAAAATGATCAAATTAGTGAACATGGATCTCATTTGTCCATAATCTTTCATTTCTTCAAGTTTTTTACCCCCTCTGTGCAAGCAAAAGACAGTTCCTGTGTCTGAAATTCACAATCCAGAATGAATAGAGCACTTAATACATCATTTTTTGAGTAGACAGAAGATATGCAGAGAGGAAGTCATATTTTATCTTGTATAAAGTCAAATTAAAAACATTGATCATAGCAAAACACAAGTGAGGTGATTTCCAAAGGCTACCCATGCTAGGAAACCTAGAGTTTCAGTAACTTACATTGGGAGGAAGAGGAAAAAGAGTTTAGTTGTAGCAAAGAGGAGGAAACTGGGGATTTCAAAGCTGTAATTTTGCCAGTCATTTTGGGAAGCATTCTTTATTCACAGAAGTTAAAGTGATATGTTACCCTCCCTAGATTATCCTATAATCCACCCAAATCAGAATTTTAAGAGTTGTCTTACACCAGTCACATATTCTATGCTTACCCTTTTAAAAATTGTGATGTTATCCTTAACTTGCCTTTTTATTTATGTAATCATAATGTGTATAAAATCACAAAACTAAGAGTATGTTCCAGAAATGTATTGGAAACCATAAGCAGTGTTAATTCCATGATGCAGGAGTTGTGGGGAAGCTAATTCTGTATCCACTATGTTTGGACAACCTCAGAGGAGGAAATACATTTTTTTTTTTTTTGCACAGAAGAAATTAAACACTAGTGCACAAATAGGTTATATACAGGACCTCAGAGAATCTACTGTAGTCCACCACATGTTAATGGGTGATGCCATTCTCTGAGCAAAGGAGACTGCAGACAGAGATCTCTTCCTTTACAGTCAAACATCCCCTACCGGAGGCACCAGGATCTTGTTCAGCTCTTGAATCCAGAAACAGCAAATTCAATCAGGCTGTGGCAAGCCGAGGGCGAATTGGAATGCCAACTCCACACCAGGATTCCAAACCACGAGTCTCTGGAAATAAAAGTTTGGACTTGGAGAAATGACAATGATTTCAAGCCAAAAAATCTCACCCAGTTTTGCAAAAATCTACATTATAAACTGACTAAAGATAACCACTGACATCACTTCTCTTTTAGTTTAAAACTAATCACAATCAGCAGTGAATTCAGGGTGTTATATTAAAGAGCTTGTCATCTTTTTCTTTGGATGCTCAGGCTTTGTGTTATTTAAGTTGTCAACTGAATGGCAAAACATAGCAGCCACTTTTTGAGGTATGCCGTACTTGGTGTTATCTCATTTGTCTATTTGTTTTCTTCATGATTAGTTTCATGGATGTGATTATTCATATTAGGGAAGCTTCTCAGTAAAAAGAAATATTTCCTTCAAAAATTGTTAGTTTCATGTATCAACTCTAGCTACAAAGGAAACATAATTTGGATAACAGGAGTACATCTGTAAGGATCCATCTATCATCCATGCATTCATCCATCCATCTCAATTCCTTCCTCTCTTCCTCCTTCCCTCCCCCCTCTCTTCCTCCCTCCCTCCTTCCATCTCTTCCTCCCTCCTTCCCTTCCTCTTACCATTCTGTGTCTTTAGAGTGTCACAAAACCATTATTTTGACTCTTACAGGAAATCTCCCCAAAATACAAGAAGGATTGGTAGGTATGGTACACTTCGGGCTGCTGATAACCTGAATCTCATTCATTTTCTTACATTTCTCTGATGATTCTGGCTCAGACAAGCCACTCAGTAACTCCATTTGCTCATATCTAAAATATAGGCATACTGCAGAACACTAGGAAGAGAATGTAACACAATGATGTTCACTGCTACCCTAAAACCCTTCTCTCTTGACATTTGAAACCTATCAAATATTTTTGAAAGTTTCAAAGCTTAAAATTCTACTGTAGTGTTTATTTTGTTAAAATATTTCAGTCCCCTTAACCATGAGAATGCAGAGGTGCCATTCAAGGAGTTTGCATCTTTTAAAGAAATACAGTTCAAAATTCAGAATTGTTAAGAAGAAAACAAGAGATGTGCATTTGAATGACGATGGCATAGAGCTGATAGTGATGTTGATGATGATGATATCTATTTGTTGAGTGGCTCATCTGTGCCAAGAACCACGTTGAGCTTTACAATATATTATTTTAATTAATTGCACATTCTGAAAGTTGATCTTACAGACTTCGTTCTTTCCTCTCGTAGCTGCCAACATTCAGCTTCTGAAGCCAATACAGGCTATCATATCAGCTCATCATCTGTTCTCTCTCACACCTTAATGAAAGATTTACCCTCATTCAATTGGTGGACACAAGTTACAACCAGTGGCAGTCCTAATTAATTTGTAGAATCTCCAGACAAATGGAAGAACTAACAAAATTTAAAAGGTAAATATTTCACATTTAACAAGCAAGATAATAAATTACTCACTCGTGTCTTCATTAGTTTCTCTATGGAAGCTTGCCAGAAAGTGATAAGCTTCATAAATCATCTTTTATTTTGGCATCTAATACTCTTTGCTCTTTTTGAAGGGATTGATGTTGCCTGAAGTTAAGAGATAGAGTAGATTGTCATTGAATAAATTCTAGCTTAGTCTTGCATATTTATCACCATAGTCTCAACTCAGGGCTATTGTTTATTCCCATTCCATTCAACTTATTTATTAATAACACTGATATTTATGTCTGATACAGTATTTCATGTTTGTTATCTCTTTAGATTTCCCAGAATGCCTATGTTACAGTACTGACATCACCCTATCTACAGGAGATGTAGAAAAAGCAAGGCTTAATCCCAGCTAGCAAACAAGAGGACTGGAATGGGAACATGGGTTGTGTTTCCTTTCCCAGCTCTGGCATGGATTTGAAGAGCTACCTTACTCATCCTATATTGTGTTTCTGTGCATATATAAAGTCAGGGTGTCTGAGACTGATTATCTTTTTCTTTACTTCAGCTTAAGAACTAAGAATAATTAAAGCACAATTAAAGAACCCATATGACACACCCAATGGAGGTGCATGCTTTGTGATACTATAATCATGATAATTGGCATCAACACATATCCCCTTTGCTTCTCCATCAATGAATCATCTGTCGTTGGGAGGTAAGATTGTCTGAGCTGTCTTAGACTTGCCATTCTTACTCTTACTCAGAAGATGTTATTTTATTTGATTGATGTATCATAGATCCAAGCAAGAAAACATTTTGGTAGGTTAGTGGGGTAAAGGAAAGGTTTACTTAACAGAAAGGAGGTTTTAAACCTTGGTATTGAGATACACACACACACAAACACACAGATAGTAGCACTTCTGAAATTCACTAATTCCAAAGGAATTTTCCTGATACCCAGTATAACTCTCTCACATGTCTGTCCCAATTACTCAAAATTCTTCTTAGATGAATGCCCAAAGCCAGGCATTCTTTCTAAATACCTCCCCATCCTTTTTTGATAGGTTCACTTGCCACAGCAGATATGTGAATGAAACTGTCTTGAATGTGCCTGTAAAGTTATTACAAAACACAACATTTTCCTTAAAACCTGGCTTTGTACATTATCTCCTTTTAATGCTAATTAAGCACATATGCTTAGCACAGAGGAAAGAAATCTCATTTCCTGAATCAATGCATTTAAATCATATCACACAGAAAATATTGCATCAGAACCACGCCCAAGTTTGCAGTGAAGCATATATGCACACACTAGATTTTGCCCACACCAGATACTTAAATTCTGAAACTAATTTTACAAAATGATCTATTTTTTGTTTATCAAGGTAATGCTTTATGCTCATCATCATTGTACAAATCAGTATGAAGTTTTTGTTTGTTTGTTTTGCACGAGATGGTTATGTTTAAATCAACTTTCTTATTCACTGTCTATCATTAATACTAGGCCTTTGCAAGAGAGGTTTTCAAGACGTGTTGATTTATTGTGACAAAGGTGAAGCTTAACTGTTTCCTACTACTTAAGCTAATTAGACATGGACATTAGTGAGTCATTGTTACTTTTTCTTAAAATAATTTTTTCAAACAATATGCTGTATTTTTATGATTATAGATAATGAGGGGACATTGGTAGCCAATGATATAGTATATATACACATATACACATATATGTGCACATATATATGTGCAATTAATACAAAACTAATAATAAAAATGGGAAAATCATATTAAGTTTCTTGGTTCTTTGGCATAGTTTTGCTAAAAGAAGAACACAAATCAAACATCGGGGGTGACTACCTTTCTTTCGCCCCCTACTTTATAGAAAATAACAAGTGTTATTTAGGGGAGCACTTAAAAAAGAACACCAGAGTTCATGTTTTTAGTAGCTTTTAGTAGCTCTTTTCTTTCCAGCTAGGGGCTGAAGTTCAAGGGCAGACAGGTATCTGAGGCAGTCCTCCATGGCACTGGCCACTAATCAGGAAGACATGACCATCAAAATGGGGAAATTGCACAAAAAGGTTGATGGTTTCTCTGAATGATAGTCAAGATTCCGTGTCTATTACAAAGTATGGATTCTCATGCATTACTCGCATGCAAAAGGCACTTCCTACACCACAGAGAGAATATATCAGCCAGACCTCATGTCTATGTGGGTAAAACCTGAAGTCACTATTATAAGTAGACTTTGGTCAGCCAGGAAGGGGAGAAGGGAAGTAAGTGAAATCGGAGATTAGGAAGTAACAAAAGAAGAGAAATGAAAAGCAGGCTTCTGTAACTTTTGATCATTCTTCAACACAGCAGGATGCACACTTATAAAGGGAAGCAAATCTTGTGGAAATGTGAGGGGGACACGTCTGTGCTCCACACTGAGTAATTTCCCGTGCAACAACAACCAAGAAGGTGAAGGTTTATTTTACTATGAAATAACGTGCTCTTCTTGGCTGACTTGCCAGCAAAACCATAGGAAAACGGCAGAAGCTGGAGTTGCTCAGGGTGTAAGATATTGGGGAAGTTTTCTAAGCTGAAAGAGGGGTCTGGGTCCTAGTGCCTCCTTTAGAGACCATCTTCCAGTGAGATCAAGATGGGCTCATTTAACTCATTAACTCATAAACAGTTAATTTTCCCTCAAAACCTTCACTCACAAATGACTTGCTGAATCCATATTGAGGTTCGATCTATTTGTGCAAAGGACTCACTTTATGCATCATAGTGGAAGAGACACATGGATTCTATATGATGGGGCACAAAAAGTATCATCAAATATCGAGGGTGGCCAGGCAGGGTGGCATGTGCCTGTAAACGGTAGTCTAGGAAGCTACGGTGGGGACCAGGGATCGCAGTTTGAATCCCGCTCGGGCCATCATAGAGAGACCTAGTGCCAAAAATATAGCTAGACATGGTGGCATGAGCCTGTAATCCCAGCTACCTGGGAAGCTGAGGCTAGGGATTGCTTGAGTCCATGGTACCCAGGGCAATTTGAGTCTGCAGTTCCATGGGCAAAAATAGTGAGACCTAGAAAAAATTTTAGGGTGACTACCTTTCTTCTGCCCCCCCTCTTTTAGCCACAAAGAGTTCCCATACCTTCAACATCTTTTTTCTAAGCTGTGCTCCTTAAGATAAACCTTTTGTGTTTTTCCCAGAAGGCACAATAACATCAATATCTACTGACTAAGTGTAACCCGGGGAGAAACTGTCATCCAAGAACGTTTAGCATAGACGGGAGGAAAAGGAGGATATAGTCACAAAAGAAAGGGAACTGAACGAGAGTTAGTTTATGGAAGTACATTGGTTAGGGTTGGAAATGAAAATGAAACTTCCTAAACACAAAGCTAAAGACACAAGACAGGGGTCAAGTAAGTGACCTTGGCCTCATTAGTGCAGCACTCTAACCAGCTGAGTTGATGGGCTTCCTGCAAAGAAATAGGAAATTAAATTCATGGGTGCATTCCTTTCTTAAGCATTAATAAATTCTGTGTAGGTTGAAAAGGCAGAGACTCCAGCATCTATACTGTGTGGCATGAGAATCAGTACCTTTGCATCTGTTTAACTATATATATATATATATATATATATATATATATATATATATATATATAAACTAGGATGCTAGAGAAGATTTAGAGAAAAAAAAAAAAGAATAGGTTCTGAAACTCCACACCATATCCCTTAGAAGAAAATATTATGCAAATTCAGTGACTATGGTTATTAGTTTAACTATGGTTATTATTTTAACTGATATCACCTGGGATTCACTCACCAGCAGACATTTTAAAAATCTTTTTGTAAAACTGAAAAAATCTCCAAATTCCTAAAACTCAAAGGAAGGAAAACAAATTGGTGAGCAAATTTCCTACTTAAAAATATTGAAGGGAAAAATTGCACAAAGGGATGGTTTGAGTTTGTTTTCTTCTTCAGTTGTGTTGCAAATAGTTCTCCCAATGAAACCTTGGAATTTCCTCCAGTCTGTTCCCCATTACCTCTGTGGGAAAATTGTGAAAAATCAATCTGTTTTCTGCATAACCATATTACATCCCATTATTTGAGGAATGTCAAATGCAAACCCCAACAACCGACAATATCAATCTTTTCCCTCTTTTTTCCAAGTTTAATTTCAGCAGTAGTTATGAAAAAAAATGAAAGTACATGCAGAATAGCATTGTACCCCAGGCAATTGCAGATTTTAATAAGAATTTATATAAAACAGGAGGGCAGAGCCTCTTTAGCGTCAATTTTAGACTTGACCTTGAGAATCGCAAGAGGGTCCCTTAACCACTACATGTTCAGAAGTCACTAAGGAATGCAGGCTGTGGCACATTGCCTTCCCTCTAATTGATAATACAAATTTAGATAATACCCAGCCAAGGTTGGATTTTTGGAAGGAAAATAATATTCTAGAGAGTGTAGTGTCTTGTTTAGGTGACATTTAATGTATGTCATCAAAGTCAGTGTTTAAGGAAAAGAAGCCTTAGCATTTATTTCCATCCATAATAATTATATAATGTATTTATATTATATATATGTGTGTGTGTGTGTGTGTATTTATATATATCATGGCAAAAGTCAGGAGTTCCTTGAAGCTTAAACAGAAATGTCTAATGTTTTCTTATATGATTCCACTGCCATAGACATTGGTTCTTATTTTATTATTTATTTATTTTATTATCCTTTATTACACCAATGGAGCATTTTTCTAGCAAGTTTTCAAAAGAAAAAAAAATGTTTACAAATTTTAAGTTGACTAATTTTTGCATAACCACTGATTGAATAGACTACCTTATATACATATCTTGGTGGAAATTTACATTTTCCAGTAGAATGGTATTCAGAAACAAGGGACAAGAAGAAAAACAAAAAAGGTCTCCTCTTCTTTCAATCAGAATAAATCTATCACACAACTCTTTTCCTTGAAGTTAGTCTTCCACTTCCTCATTTTTCTTTCTCAATAGCTCTCATACTAGTCTCCGGGGAATCAAAAAGGAAAGTTCACGACTTCCACCCAGACAATTACTATATTTGAAAGCAATTTGAAGTCTATATTCTTTTGTCATCATCCTGAGAGAAGAAAGCTACGAGTTCCAGAGTGAGGGAAGGAGCTACCTTTAGGCTCAAACAACTGAGGAACAGTTACCAGAGGGGTAGAAGTGGGCTGGCTGGGGTCAAGAGGTCATTGAGTTGGGTGGAAATGGTGACTAAGGGGAGAGAGGTCTTTGGTAACATCATGAACAGTGACTAGACATTCATTGGTGCGTTCCTTGTGAGATGGACTGTTGCTGTGGTGAGAAACTGGACACCTAAAATCTACACAGTGCTGTAGACTAATGTTACCTCATTAAAGACAGAGAGAGAGAGAGAGAGAGATGAAAAGAAACTAGCAGTTGAATTGCACAGGTCCCATTCAGTCACAGTTCTGCTTCTTACAGTGTTAGGAATTAAGGTGGCCATCTTGTGTGACAATATCAAGGCAGTCTTCCTTCTAAATGGTGTCAGTATACAATTGCTCCTGAGGAAGAACTCACACAGCCCTGAAGTAGGTATGGATATTCCCGTTATCCTTGGAGAAGCTACTGAACTTCTCTGATGACGTGTCCACCTCTCTAAGGTGAGAGTGACAAAGAGTCTCACTGGAAGCATTAATGGACACCATGTCTTATAGGAATTGAGTGTCCTTCCACCAGTCTAGAGCTCAGTAAGTGTGACATGAGAATAGGTATAGGTGTTGTAACTCGCTGGCTGCTCAACAAGACACAAGGACTCCGATTAGAGTGCAGGTTTATTACTGGTGCACCAGGGTCCCCAAGCCAGTTCAGCAAGCGAGACCCCAAACAGTCTCTGTGACAACCTTTTATAGGGCAAAACCACAACTGCCCCCTGTTGTGAAGCAAGCAAACATATGTAGGACATGTTCCCATAACTACAGGACACGTTCCCATGCTTCCAATATGGTGGAACACGTTCCCATAACTGTGGGTTTCCAATAATGTTGACATCCATCATCCATCAGGTGGACAATACTGTTGCCAGGAACAACCAGCAATAAGGGGAGACAGAAACAGGATGTCAGACCAACCAGTCATGGTGGGTACTTTCCACTGAGGGCAGGGAGAGGATACTGGTCTCAAAATGGAGGTTTTAACCAAAATGGAGTCACTTTGGTTCATCTGTTCCCAAAATAGGATCTCCCCCAAAGTAGTCTAGATGCTCATAAAGATATTCCCTCAAGTTCTTTCTAATAATAATCTCAATTCCAATCTCAGAACAGGGACAGAAATCATTCAGAGTGGAACGTGAGATTGTCAGTCATCTTACATATGTAGTTACAATAAAAATCATGGAATTCAGATGATTCACAGGTGTTAAGGTGATGGGAGAACCTTGGGGTAGACAATGATGTAAAACATATATTTATGTGCAATCAATTTAAAAAAAATTAATTTTCTAAAATAAGTCACAGAAAGAGGGAATCTCAAAGAGATGGTTATTGGAGATTTAGCTCTCTGCAAAAAAAAATGTGGAATATTACTCATCAATTAAAAATGACAAATTTGATGAATTTGAAATAATATAGATGGACCTACAAGAAATCATATTAGCAGAAACAAGTCAGAAAGAAAAAGACAGAAACCAAATGGTTTCACTAATATGTGGGATTATAGGAAAAACAAACAAAAGGCCAGGAAGAAAAGTCAAAACAAGCTAACAACCAAACTAAAGAACACAACTGGGGGTGGGGAGGGTGGGGTGACAATGGTCAGGGAGGGGAAGTGGTGGGTGAACCTCAGGGACTAATAAGATGTGAAATGTATAGATATATGTATATATACACACACACACACACACACGAATAGGTTATTTAAAATAAAATTAAACACAAATTAATTAATTAATTAAAATTTAGCATAAAATAAAGTGTCCTATTCCACCAAAATGGAAAGAGAAAAACAATATCTTTCTGAGCTCAAGATATTTTTTTCCACTAAAGATAATTCTTGTAGATAACATGTCCTTCCCAGCCCACCCCAGCAATGCGTCCTGAAATCTTCCACAAAATGGACTTCAATAACTTTAGATTGAAAGAAAAATTGTGTTCGCTTTGCCCTTTCAGTCCTTCCTATCCCACAATCTGGAGAAGAATAGAGACCTTTCCAGCTGTGGCAGGGACAGTGGTTTTGGTGGTTGGGGAGTGGAATCTGAGAACCTGTCGTAAAATTCCATCATCGTGCAGCTGGAGAGGGCTCCACCATTTCCCCCAAGCATGCGAGGTTTCTAAATCATCTTTCCACCAACCTTGGACCTGGTGACAAAGGAACCTTTTCTTCACCTTGTTTAAGGGAGTCAGTGTTCTGGAGTTAGAGTGTTGAATTAGATTAGCCAGCAGAATCCCCAGGTGCCAAACTATGCACGAGCATAATGAATCAGCAACAGGGAAAAAGTTGGATTCTTTATTTCTATAAACACCATTTCTGGTGGGTATCTACTTTTGCAAATCACACTATGTAGGAACTCTTCTGCAGAGACATGATCCTGGAGTATATGCACAAAATGCTCCACACTTGACTCTGAGGGTGTGTTTCTTACTTGTCCACACTTCTCCATGACTTCTGGCCTTTCCCTCCTTCACCTGCTTGCTGTTTCATGTTATTATCTTATGCAACACCACCCCTTCCCTCTTCTCCTCTCTATGTCTCTCTCCCTTGCTTCTTTTTTCTAGATCCTGTAAAACTATAAAAATAAAACAAAAGAAAAACACATTCGCTCTTCTTTTCAAATAGGAAGGAGACTAGCCCCAAGACAAGAAGACTCCCTCACAGCCAAGATGACTGATAAATTCTTGTGGCTTTCTCCAAAAGTCAGACCAAAATCTAACCAGCAGCCAGGCGTAGTTCTGGCAGCCTGACTTTGCCTGGAAATGAGCGCAATCATATCCTAATAGCTATTTGGATAATTGTTCATGTGAATGATCTGCCAACCGATGTTGGAAACCAGTCCTTATTACAAATATAGCTTGCAGTCTAATCTGGAATATATTAAAATGTTATTTCTGTAGCTGCCTATTTCCAAACTGAAATAATAATGAAACCATTTATCACATTTGTTTTTAAGGAGAAGAACTTTTTAAGTACAATGGTATTATGTAAATGTGTGAACAGTTACGTATAGGCTATTCTAAAATAAAATAGATCGCTTGACTTAAGTTTTCCTCATGAGTCCTATCTCCTGAGTCAATATTAGTTCTAAAATAAGATTCTATTTTATGTTTCAAGGCATGATCATCATATAAATGATTGTATGGAAAATATGTCAATAATTCATTTTAATCTCTGATATTGAAAGTAAAATAGATTACATAGATTCAAGATGCTAGCAGACAGAAAAGCATCATATCAAGAAATAAGAGAGAGTAAACAATAGTTGTTTATTTCTCATAGTTGTGGAACTGGAAACAATCAGGAATGAAATTCCCCAATATTAAATTCAATACGGCATTCTGAGGTTAAAAAAAAAACTGGGAGTTTAACTGCTGCACTGGGAGTCATTGGTTGTTCCCCAAAAGTTGGAGAAGAAATGGAAAGTTTTTGGCCATACTGCTGTAAAAAGGAGCTGAACGGGGGCTTTGGACATAACCCAGTTTGAGTTTGAACAGTAACTTGTCTCTTAGAAGCTGGAGAACCCTATATAAGTTGTTCTAAGTCTTGAAGTCCTCGTAACTGAAGTATAAATAAAAAACCACTTTACAACATTGCTACAGTGATCACAGGAAATGGTGCAGATACAATGAGTACAACCTAGAATTGGACCTGGTGACCTGAAGAGAGAACTGGCAACTTGGATGGGCCAGGGTCCACTGGCTCCATATCCTGGACTTTCATAACCCAGGGTTGAAGTGGCATAACCACAGACAAGCTACTCAACTCCATGCGACTCAGTCTCTTCATCTGTGAAAAAGAGATGATAATATTACATATTTCAAAAAGTCGCTGCCAGAATCTATTGAGTTTGGACTACAAATATTTTTTTAGACAAGTCTTGGCATAATACATGTCTGACAAAAGCTGAAATATTAATATTGTTGTTCTTAATTGCTAATCCATTTTGAATGGATGAGGATAGGGTTCAGATGCTTTCTCCTTCTCCTTAGTCAATCTTCTTTCTCTTTTTTCTCTCTTCCCTTCATCTTTCTTCCTGTTTCTTCCTAGCAATTAAAAGTATGCGTACATTTCCAGAGAGTAAACAAACTAGTTTTCTGTGCACCTCCTATATGTCATGTGGAAAAAGGGAACTGAAAGTATTTGTGAGAAGTGTTACCTCCACAGGTGATTTCTTTTTTCAGAAGATAGGTAAACGTGTCTCCTTTTGCCAAAATAACTGCATAAATTGAAGTATGTAGTATCACCATTTCCCTTTGACTGGTGAACAGACTGAGTTTCATGGAGCTGGACTGCTTGTTGAATGTTAACAGCTGTCCAATATGCTTGGAATATTGATAATGAAATGGTGGCAATAGTTGTCAGTATTCAAAAGGTAAAAACACTGTTGGAAAATAACCAATAGGTTTTATGAGGGGAAACTGGTCATCATTCTCGGCTTGTACATCAGAATGCAAAGATCAAGTACTTCTGATTACTATCATTTTATTGTTTGCACATACACATATGCATGCGTGTATATATATATATATATATATATATATATATATATATATATATATATATATATATATCACCATGATACAGGGCAAACAAACAAGCAGACAAGAAAAATTTAAAACTACCAACAGAACTGAAGCATGAGCAAGAAAGGGGGAGAAGAATAAAACTGGGGGAGGGGGAGAGCACGAGAGCTTAAGATGATTCATGGATGATAAGGTGATGGGAGAACATAGGGGTAGACAACAACAATGATTACTATCATTGTAAAATAATTCAAAAGTCAATATATATTGACTTTTGAAATATGTATTGGAAATATGTATTTTTACCTATAAAATCCAGATATCCCCACTTCCCTTCACTTGCATTTTATACAAACTCTAAATCTGTCCACAGCACAGTGAAAGAAGCTACATTGGTGTTCTAGATTCAGTCAATGATCAGTTAATTGACCTAACAATATAGTCAATATTATGGCATCTCCACCCTAAAGTGTCTACTTTAGATGTCCATTTCTTTTACAATCTAATTTCTCTTTCTGAATGGAATGTAGGGAAAATGTCCATTTTGTCTATTTCGTGCAGAATATGGACTCAAAACCAGCTGTAGAGATCCCTGACGGTTTCCTGCCACTTGTAACATTGACCTCTAGGGAAGTGAATTGGTCAGGCTTTCTCTGCCATTACCTTCTATGATGAGCATCTGTGGTGCTATCCGTTCCCCAGGCTTGTACACACCGGACACGGTGGGTTTGTACATGCATGATTGGACTCACCTGGACCTGGGAGGAGGGCAATAAAAGGGAAACGTCACCTGGGGAAGTGGGAGGAGAGCACAGAGTGGACAATGCCAGAGAGAACCCAGAGAGCGAGTGTGAAGAGTCCTGGTGTGTGTGGGGTTTTGGGGTGGGGGTTAGAACCACAAGCCCTGCTCCCTAGGCTGCCTGCTTGCCTGCCAGCCCCCCTGCTTTGTGGGTCTGTGTACCTGGTTCCCTGAGAGCATGAAGCCCTGTAAAATTCACCGAGGGCTCTGACATTCTTTTTTTTCTAGAACCGATAAAGAACCTGCCCTAACCGGATTGGGTGCACTGCACTATCTCCAAGTCTGATGCGGTCTTAGACTTCATCTTGCCTCTCTCTTTCCCAGTAGGGTTCTTACTTAAAGCACTTTGAGATCTTCCTCATCGTCTCTACTAAATCCTATGATCTAAAATGCATGCATTTAACCTGTGCTTAATAGATGGCTCTTACATGCTCCATGGAGGGCTCCTGAAAACAGTAAAGCAATCCCTGGATAAATGGCATCTTGTGAAAGTAAAATCGAAGCTTAGGAATTAGCTCCAAAACTCTAGAGATGCCGATGGCTGAGCGGCCGTCACAGCACTGTACACGTTGCCATTCATACAATGAACAGCAAAGGTTGTGCACCGATTTTTATTAAGACGTGCTCCTTCGACTTCAGCATGTTCTGTATTTGTGAAAGTGCAGTAGTGGCTATATTTCAGCTCCTCACCCTCACACCTCCCACCAGCTTCAACCCCCTTTCCCATGATATATGTCCTTTTTTATTGTTCTGTCTGGAGCCAGGCCATACCCTAGAATCAACCTCCCAATCTCCCCCAAACCTTTGGGTGACAGGACAGAAATCAGACTTGGGAGAAAGGTCTGTGCTTCTGATGTGGGAAAGGAAATGGCTTACTTGTCACCATGGAAACACTCATACTTTCCAATTGCTGCTGAATAAATGAAAGTTGTGTTCTTAATTCACAGATCTCAGTCACGAGAAAACCTAGTAGTTTTGCTTGAAAAATGTTCACCTGAGTTTCTGAGGGCCCTTGTATTGAGTAATCCTTAAAAACACAAGACTTTGTGGTGAATTATTGTAGCTGTAGAGAGAAGTGGGGTGGAGGGAGTGATGATATTTCATACTTTATTTGTTTGTATCTACATTCTATCTTCTAATCACATAACTCAATAACAATCATGTCTAAATGGCACTGGCAAAATACAGAGAAAATACAGAAAATACTTTATTCTTCAAAGTATGAAATTATTGATTACACCTCTGTCAGTATTTTGTTAACCTAAAAAAAAAAAAACAAAAAAACAGAAAAGTGCACCAACTATAAAAGTGTGGACCGTCATGATTGCATGATTTCACCAAATATATAACCAAATACAAAGAATTTTTGTTTCAACAACCACTCTCAAATCCTCAACACAAGTTTTTGAAGGATGACATTTAAATGAAATCAATATATATTCCCCACTGTTGAGTCTGGGAGAAGGCTAACCATGATGGCATATGACTGACAACATGCATCACAAACAGCTTTGGATCTTTTTGAAAATGTAGATTCTGGAGTCTCTCTCAAGACATAGTAAATCATCACCTTTATGGCTTACTGGAAACTATGGACTAGAAACTAGAAAATAGTTATGACAACAACCTGGGAGGGGAGCTGTTAGTTCTTAGTTATGGGGTCTTGAGCAATTTATTTAACCCTTTGGTGCCTGATTTTTCTTTTTTGTAAAAACATAGTTCAGGTAGTAATTAGGGAGAAAACATTTACGTTGGTATTAAAGATAGAAAGTTCTCAACACCTATGGTTGTATTTTTTATTACTGCTGACTAGGAGTCATGTAGAGGAGTCAAAGGCTTAAGAATTTAGCTCTAAGTCTGCCTGGTCCAGATTGACAACCACTAACCAAGGTTGAACACCTCAACTATATACACAGAGACTTGTGTGAACCAAATTTTAAATTTTATTTAATTTCCTTAAGTTTGAATTAGGTAAATTTGAGTACCTGATTCAGTTGCTTGGGAAGTTCTCAGTAGGCTGAGTACCTTTGGGATATGAACATAAGCTTTTCAACAACAGGTTTTGTGAAATATGAGGCATAAAATTTCCAAAGAAATACAATATATAAATTGAATATAAATGCAAAATACACACCATATTTTAAAGACTTAGCAAAATAAAAAGAAAAAAATGTCTCATTAATTTTTATATTATAGAAATATAGGAATATATCTTGGACAAGGTAACATAGATTATTAGTTTCACTTGTTTCTTTTTTCATGTTTAACACACCCGCTGGAACACTGGACATCTCATATATGGTTTTCCTTACATCCACATTGACCTAAAGGTTGGAAGAAGCTCCTGATTTTGATGTATAAAATTAGTACAACTACCCATTTTTCTAAATTCAAAAATATCAATCAATAGTTCCAAAGAACACCTGTCTCTGGAAATAGTTTCCAAAACATAAAGGAAAGATATGTAAACTATTAATAAACCTGCATCTGAACCTGAGTGGAATGTGCATGTGTGAGTGTGCAAATAGTATGTTCAGAGTATGGTGTAGTATATCACTGTGTGACAGAAGCTTTCACCAGAAAGACATCAGTGTTCTGGGACCAAATGCATATCCTTAGGTAGACTATGTACATTCATTATGAAGAGATTTTCCCATAGTCACATGAACCAAACATTCTTCCTGAAAGCATATAATTCTGTCAAAAGATGAGCATCCCCTTACTTCTTAACAGAGTTTTTTTCTTTTTAAAATAGTCTATGTAAACCTTGCTATACATTCCATTTTCTATCTTCTTTTATTATATTTTGCCCCCCAATCATGGGGATTTGTGGATTACACTACTACCTCTAGAATCCCCCAGATGTCTCCAGGAGATTGACTGAATATCAGGAGATGCTGAATATCTGTAAGTATAGGGAGTACAAATTGATTTAATTCTGGGTTAAAAGACTGAGAGGTAAAATTAACCCCCTCCATCCCTTACGACGCTGTGGCTTTCAGCAAATGATGTGATAGTTCTCTTTAACAATGACTTGCCTTTCGAATGGGAACAATAATAATAATAATAATATCAACAACAATAATAATATTTATCTCCTTGAGCTCCTGTGATTAAATGCATGGCAGTCATAAAATGCTGTCAGTCCTGTCTGGTAGAGACCATACATATTACTTTTTTTTTAAGATAATACTTTTGATATAAGTTGTAGTATAATAATCACAAGAGCAGCATAAACATGTTGAAAGAGTCAACATGTGAGTGTGTAATGACTCCACTTACAAATAGCTGTTTAAACATAAGTTCTCATATAATGACAGCTTCAATTTCTCTTTTCCTATTTGTATCCCTTTTATATCTTTCTCTTGCCTCATTGCCCTGGCTAGAACTTCCAATACAAAGTTAAAAAACTGTGGAGAAAGTGGGCATTCTTACCTGGTTTTAGATCTTAACTGGAATGATTTTAGTTTTCACAATTTAAAATGATGTTTGCTGTAGGTTTGTCATATATGACTTTATTATGTTGAGGTATGTTCCTTTGATCCCCAATTTTTCAAGGACTTTTATCATAAATGGGTACTGGACTGTATTGAATGCTTTCTCTGCATCTATTGATATGATCATGTGTTTTTTGTTTTTCTTCTTGTTAACGTGGCAGATTATGTTCATTGATTTCCGGATGTTGAATGACCCTTGTGCCCCTGGGATAAATCCCGTTTGATCATGGTGAATAATGCTTTTTATGCATTGTTGGATTTGATTTGCTAGGATTTTGTTTAAAATTTTGGCATCCATGTTCATTAGGGAAATTGATTGGTCTATAGTTTTCTTTCTTGGTGCTGTCCTTATTGGTTTTGGTATGAGAGTGATGTTTGTTTCATATAATGTGTTTAGGAGCTTTCCTTCTTTCTCAATATTTTGGAAGAGTTTTGGAAGAGTAGGTGTTATTTCCTTTTTAAAAATCATGTCGATATCATTTGTAAAGCCATCTGGTTCTGGGCTCTTGTTTTTAGGGAGAGTTTATATGACTGCTTCAATTTCACTGTTGTGATTGGAATATTTAGGTTCTCTATTTATTCTTTGTTCAATTATGGGTAGTTGTATTTTTCCAAGAATCTGCCCATCTCATCCAGGTTGTTGTATCTATGTCCACATAGATGTTCATAGTAGTCTCTGAATATCCTTTGGATTTTTTTTTGTGTTTGTTCCAATTTCTCCTCTTTCATTTTTGATTCTGTTTAATTGAGTGTTCTCTCTTCTGTTTTTTGTTAGTTTTGCCAGGGAGTTATCAATTTTATTTATTTTTCAAAAAACTCTTAGTTTTGTTGATCTTCTGGATAATCTTTTTGGTTTCCAGGTTATTTCTTCTTTAATTTTTTATTATTTCTTGTCTTTTGCTGGGTTTTGGCTTTTTCTGTTGCTCTTTTTCTAATTTTTTGAGTTGGGAGATGAGTTTTAATCTTTAGATAGTTTCTTGGTTTTTGATATGGGCCTGTATTGCTATGAACCTTTGTCTTAGATATGCTTTGCTGAGTCCCAGACATTTTGGAATGTTGTGTCTTCTTTGTCATTTGTCTTGAAGCAGGTTTTAATTTCTCCTTTAATTTCTTCGATTACCTATTTTTCATTTCGTAGCATATTTTTCAGTCTGCATGTATTGGACACTCTTCTTGCTTTCTCTTACTTGTTAATTTCTATATTGATGCCTTTGTGATATGAGAAAAACTTTGGTATAATTTTAATTTTTGTATATGTATTCAAGTTTGCCTTTTGTCCTAATATGTGGTCAGTTTTAGAGAAATATCCATGTGCATTTGAAAAGAAGGTATGTTCTTTTCCTTGGGGGCAGTGTCCCACAGATATCTATGAGGTCCATTTGGTCTAGGTCTTCCTTGAAAGTTTTTATGCACAATGTAAAATTTAAATTCTCAGAGGTGTATTAGCCAACTGAGCTGAGTTAAGCACAAACCCTGCTAGACTTTGAGTAAGTTTCATATCTCTACCCCATAATTCAGATTTTGTTCCTCAATATTCACTCATAATCTCATTTTTTTATTCACTCTGAGATGCAGTTCACTCCATCTAGTCAAGCTCAATACCAAGATATTTCAATTATTGTTATATATGGATAGATGCCTATTGATATTAGGTAAAAACCTTGCAGTCATTTTCCTCAATAACTACAATATTTGTTTTTAAATTGAGGTAGGACTGGTTTATAGCATTGGATATGATTGAGGGGATTAGGATCACAGCCCTCAGAATAAGAAACCAGACCATGAAGAAATACTCATCATCATTTATCTTCATGGAAATGCACATCAAAACTATAGTAAGTTACCAACTCACTCACTCCTGTCAGAATGGCCCATATTAAAAGGACTAGAAACAACAAGTGCTGGTAGGGAGGTGTTGTACAAGAAACTTTTGTGCACTGTTGGTGGGAATGTAGACTGGTCTAGTCCCTATAGAAAACAGTATGGAGGTTTCTCATCTGACTCCACTACTGGCAACTACACAAAGAATGGCAAAGCACTGTTTTGAAGAGAGACACTCATATGTTCATTGCAGCAATATTTATAAAGGCCGGGACTTAAGTTGTTTTTGAATTTGAGTTTTCACAGACAAAATGCTGATATTGAAGCATATGAACTTGTGTTTTATCAGTGGAAAGGTACTAACCTAGAAAGAATAATTTATAAAATGATAAAATCCTGTATTTTGCATATCTTCATCCCAGCTAGGCAAAATATGGCCCAAGAGTCACAATGCACCTCTTATTTTGTAAGATACACAAACTAAACTTTTACAACTTTACTGTTACTCTTTCACATGCTATATAGTCTTTGATGTGCCAACATGGAAACTAGATTTTGCCTTTTTTTACAAAAAAAAAGTGCTGACTTTTGTCTTAAGCTATACAAAAATGTTTTTTATTTGTTTTTAGCTGTTCTCTCAATTTTATTTCCTTGTGACCATAGACTTAATTTTTCAGAATAATCCATGTATAAACTTTATTTTTCAAATAGTCTGCATGACAACATAGTCAATGTGAAAGGAGCTGCATTATACACACTATGAAAACTCTATAGAAGGCAAACCTCAAGTTTAGAATAAAATCTTGAATATGAATCCTTAAACATCCAAGACGAAAAGCAGTTTATGTTATCTTGCTATATAAAGCAATGGGACTAGTGCCCACAGCAGTGGTATTTAATGAAGTTTTCTTATTAATTTCTCTACATTCTTTATATAGACTATGCACAAATGTCTGGTTTGCATTTCAGTGGGTAGCATATTTGATGAGTTGTATTCTTTTAATATTTTTTGGCAGTGGAAACAATAGCTTTAAAATGGTTTCTACAGGGTGAATGGTCCCTGGCTTGATGATATAGGTGTTTGAAAGTTTTTAAAGCAACAATGTAGCAAGACCAAAGGCCCAATAACAAACAGCTGAGTGGATCAATAACCCCTGTGTTTCCAGTCCATGCTTATTTAAAGTAGAGGATGGAAAAAAAGGCTCTCTATTTATATCTGGAACTTAATGAAGTGAAATTATCACAGCCGACAGGCGCTGGTGTTGTAATTCAGAGACAGGGCTTGGCTTAGAGGGATTTGCAGGCTGTTTTTATTCCAATTTTTATTTTATTTTTTTCATGAAACTTAATCCCCTAATCAGTTCCAATTTACATATTTGCTGGTCTTTTTTCCAGCCCAGTTCTTAAAGGGGTGGTATTAAAGGTATGGAGCAATTATTTGATTAAATAATTATTCATCGCAAAGTGCTCAGCTCTATTCTAAGCAAGTGGATCTGTGGCCAAAATACAGGTAAACTTATAAGCACAGAGCTGTGAACGTTTATAGCCATTTGAAGCTACCTTCTTCCACATGTGCACACACAGATGTGTGCACACATACAGGGCTGTACATGTGATATGAACTCGATCCTCCCTGTGACGCTTTGTTCACACTGGCTCTCCTTTCCAGCCATAGGGGAATCATATTCAGCTAAATGAAGTGTTGTAAAATTTGAATTTTACTTGGGGACTAAATGGAATAACAAATGCTGATATTTGGTAGAATCATGCACTGGCCTAATATATCATCTTTTTCCTTTCATGAATAAACATGGGAGTGAAATTATCTTTCTTGTGTGAGATCAGCACATACTTAATATACAAGCTTTCATTAAATGTCACTTTGCACTGAAAATTTTTAGAAAATCAGCAGACTTCTCTTCCAGTGTTCTTTCTTTTGCTTTGTTCAGAGAAGGACGTTTTAATTGTGAGAAGATTTAAGGAGAGGATGAAAATTATTCAAACATGAAATATTCATCTATGACTTTTATCACATTCAATGAAGAATCTATTATCTTGAAATTCTGAGCACCTCCATGAATCTTAAATATTTCGTTTTTAGAACAATCTGAAAATTTTATGTTCAACAATATATTTCTAGTTGGACTACAAACTTATGTTAAAAGTAACTGGAAAAGCTAAAGAGCTAACAGTTTAATTACCAAAATATAGTATTATTCAAATGTCAAAATATTTTTGAGGTTTTGAATCTTGTGCTTGTTTCCTTTGTAAATATTGAGTATCAGCTAAGTGCAAAAAGTGCAATAAATCCTCAGATAAGCTGAGTAAGGAAACTAATAATATATGAACATTGTTCTCAAAATTATGTGCACTAATAGATAATACAGGCAGGAATATAAAGAAATTCGATGCTATTAGATCCTGGATTTCCACCAATTTTTATTGGAAAAAAATAGATTGTTTATAGCAATAGAATAGCAAGCTAAAATTTATGTATTAACTCTTTATAGATGATGCTTATATATTGTATAGGGAGAGATTGAAGTCTAGATCAGTTAGTAGATTGCTGCTAAGTTAGGGGAGAGAATAGAAAGCTGGAAAAACAATGACAAAAGCAGTGAGAAAATGAGACAAAAGTGGGTTCAATATGTTCCACACCACAATATTTTTGAAAAGCAGCAGGAATTAAATACAGGATGTCAGGGTTAAACTTAGAGGAATGCACTGATCAAATAGTAACAACTCTTAGACCCAAATTGATTTCAAGATGCCTTTACTTGTCTTAAAGGAGAAAAAATACATAGAGTTAAGGGGTGCACTTTATTTTCTCTTGTCCATCATTGTCAGAAAGACAAAGTATAGGAGTCAAAAGTATAGATTCTGGTATCAGATAATCTACAGCTTAATTCCATGCCAAGATTTCTGATACTGAAATTTCTTATTTATATGAAAAAGGGCACATTGAAACATTGATTTAAGGTTTGGGTGACAGGAGAGGAAAAATATAAAACTGTTCAATATTGTCTAAAATAGAGCTGGTATTCAGGACAGTAATTTGTTATGATTACCATTTTGGTTCTATAGGCTAAGAGCAAGCAAAGCATGATTTAAATACCACATTCCACAAAGATATTCAGCAATGAGCCATCCTTGGACTCACAGGAAAACTCTTAAATAAGAAGGGTTAATTCCTGGAATAGGTTTTCCTACAAATTTCTATAAAAACCTTACAAACATTTGATATGAATTATATACTATTTTCTAAATTGTTTTCCCTGGATGCTAATTTAATTAAAACCAAAAAGTATTTCTTGATCATTTGCTTTATGCCCAGAAGCATGGCAGGCACCCTGGGAGATAGAAAAATAATTTTATAAGCTTTCCTTGTGGTTAGGAATATAATAGTTCAGTTAGAAAGATAAAAAGTATGCCCGTGAAACAAGGAAGAAATGTTAAAGTAACATATAAGCAAGCAATTGGAGGATTGCTTCAAACTAAAGAGGGTTGCTGCATGAATTTAGAATGGGGAACAGTGGAACAGCATGGATTAATCAAAACTGTCTTTGGTTGGTGAGGCTGGAACTGATTAATGCAGGAAGGATGGACTGATTCCTGAAATAAGAATGGATCCAGGCTTAATGAAAAAAAAAGAGAAAACAATTTGTAACCTGAAGAAAATACTGAGTAAAGGAATGAGGATGGTGTGTAAAAAGTTTGAAGATATACTTGATGATGGAGTGAGTGGTGTGTTGGAGTTCAGTGAGGTGCTAACGTGCATGGTGAAAGTCCATTCTCTTTTTTCTAGAAAGAAAGTTTACAAACAACTGAAATAGGGAAGGCTAGAATGATTCTTAAGGTCAGAGATTGAGAAATATCCATAGGAACTCACTTTTAGCTTAATGTCAATACAGATGGATGGATTCAGGAATCATCTACACACATAGGTATATGTATACAGTGAATGTGGATAAAAGCAAATGGAGACAGGAGACAATTTAATAAACTCCCTATGGCCAAAGCTAGAAAAATTAAAGCAACAAAAATGAGTAATAAAATTTTAGATTATAGCCCAAAATATACACTAAATATTCACAATTTCTTGGTGATTTAATCAATCAATCATTGTGAGAGAAAAGATGACTCTCTTTTACAGAAGGATTTCAAACAAATCACATAGACACCAGCATTGAGATGAGGCTAGCTCCTTATGGGTAGACTATACAAAGGATGGTTTTCCAGAATACACTAGAGAGTGGGAGTGAGAGGGTAGTTTTCATTGAACAAACTTGGAAAACTGTACTTGAGCCAAGTGATCCAGACTAAAACCACCATTCACCACTGATGATTACAGTGCATACCCTTGGCCTGATGTGGTGCAAGGTCATTCACTTCTGTGGTATTCCTCCTCCAAAGCTGCCAACACCAGTCTAATCATAAGAAAATAATCACAGGACATTCTGAAAGAAGTATCTGACCAGTGCTCATCAAAACCATGTAGATCATCAAAACCGTGAAAAGTTAATGACATCAAATTAAGAAATGTGCAGCTAAGCAAGGTCTAGGGAGACGTGGTTTCTTGTAGGGTGATACTTTGAGTGGGAACCTGGAAATTAAAAATAAATAAACAAGGTTGAGTAACAAACAAACAAAAAACAAAGCTAAAGAATTCTGAATACAATGTAGTATTAGTTCATAACAGGGTACTTAAATTGGTTCATTCATTATAATACAAATTTCACATTAAAGTAAGATATTAATATTTATTGAAACCTGGCATGAAGATATATGAATCATTCTGTCCTACCTTGCTACTTTTTTGTGTGGTAAATCAGTACTGTTCTAAAATATAAATGCTTGTTGAAAACAGAGAATATAAGAAAAGTTTGGCAGTGAAACAGGAAGAAAACCTCGAGTAAGGACTATCAGGGAAAAAAATGTGGTTCCACAAAGAGGCATGTTTGCATTTGTCAAATTCTTCAGAGAATGTAGCTAACATGAGAAATAATGGTCACTCGCTGGTTACCCAAGAAGGGCTAATTTGTCAATCTCCTTTCCAATTGTCTTTATGTGCCAGGGATTTTCAAAACTATAAAATTTAGAGAGTACAGCTTCACACCTCCTGATGCACACATGCTACACTCACCCTCTACCCAAACTCCAGCATCCATACCCTGTGTTCTTCCTCCACCTATCCCCTCACTTTTGATTGCTGTAAAGGAGAGTGATATTGGCATCTGGTAGGTAGAGGTCAGGTATGCACAATCTGAAGATGCACTGAATTGATAGCTAGAGTGTCTAGATTTTCTTGAAGAAAAGAAACCATCCAATCTTAAAAGTCAATAATCCCAGCAGTTGAAACAATAGACCAAAACGACACAGCTAAATAAATTCAACATGCTCGTCTGTTGTGATCAGAGAAAGCTTCCTTTCACGGATACAATGGAGTTGAAGTCAATGAGCACAGCATCAGCAAATGCAGCCTCTGGTAAGGGAAAGAGACAAAGTCCTCACCTTCAGGTCCATTTTCAGGTTGCAATGGGCATTATGGTGAGAGCATCATGGGCCAGAACTGTAGGGAACGTTGAGTGTAAATTGATGGCATTTTTGATTTCCAAGTATTGTAAGGAAGAATGGGATAAAAAGTTTGCAGATCCAAATCATGATGCAGCAAAGATAAAATCATTACAAAGATTTAATACCTACTGAAAAAAATTGCAAAAGTCCCAGAGAATTTTTCTGTCTATGAGGCCATGCTGGGCAAGCAAAGCAGATGATGGTACGAAGGTAACCCTGACTGTGACTGTGATTCTACCTGAAAAATTTCTTTTTCTCAACTTTTCTGCCCTCCAACATGCCTTCAAACTGAAGCTACGGCCCACAGATGGCAATATTTTTTTTTTTTTTGTATTATATCACAACCTTGTTAGTTCACAATTTTAATCCTTCCTCTTGATCTTGTGGTAAAGTCACAAGAGTCCCATTTTCATTTCAAGCAACCCTACTGAAATTTACATGTTGAAGCAGACCCAGAAAAAAGGAATACAAGAGTGAGCTGGATAAGTTGAGAACCTATCTTAAATTCTGTGGTTCAGAGCTTGGAACCAAACCCAAATATTTTGGTATCGGGGCTTATTTCTCCTTGGCAAAACATGGCCTTCTGTTTTAAAGGAGTGGGGGGAAGGTTTTAAAAAGCTTATTAAAAAGTCTCGAAATGCTTCTTCAACATCAAATAGCTCCTAGAAAAATATTTTGATGAGTTAAGTGTAAATGAATCAGAAACATATGGATTACATTTCCTTTAGATTACACATGGGTTTCAAAATTAAGGGGGAAAGTGCTCAGGGCAAAATGCATTTTGGATTTTATTGAACCCAAAATATTTGAGGAATAACTCAAGATACTCGAAGAACCCAAAATCTTGCCAGGCTTCCAGTCCCTTGTGAAAAGAAAATTAGATTTTAAAATTCTTTTTTTTCTTTAGTGATCTATGGTGTTACATGAAATGTGGATGAAAAAGTTATTTTCTATATATGGTTTTTATCCTGGATATTTTCACTTACAACGTTGGCAAAAATCAAAGCTCCAACTACACTTTAGGTTGACTAAGCTTTAGGCTGGGTGGCTGACACTTTCCCTCCCTTGCTGAGTAACAACACACATTTGATTTGTCTCATTTATATTTATAAAGTGAGGGGATCAATCAAAATGCCTCAGGAAATGACAGTGCAACAATAAAAGGCAACAGACAACTTGTTCTTTTACAATTAACCTTCCACTCATTTATCTGGCGTGGATAGAAATGTCTCCATTACTTCTAATTACCTTTATTCCTTGAAAGTCTAATTTTAGATTCTTTGTTTCAAGAATTCCCCATAACCATTTATGAACTCAATCTTCTACTTATTCCAATGACAAGACCAAAGGAAAGTCCTATTCTTTCCAACCCCCAAAGCCACACTCTATGTAAAGACAGCAAGAAACTTCAAGAAAAGTCCTCTTGACATCAAATAGTTGGCTCTTCCTACATTGGTTGGAGAGTTTTACAGACTTATGCCTTCACTGAACAGATCATATTTTAGTACCTGCTGTAATGGTGTGTGTCAAGGTGGGAATATAGGGCACAAAACCAAATAAGATGTAGCCACGTATTTTTAAGGAGTTTCATGTATGCACAACACTCTCCAGGACAAGAGAACCAAAAATATCCAGTCCTCAAGAGCACACAATCCCAAAGAAAACCAATATGGAAACAGCAGCCTGAGATTATGATGTAATAGTAGGTGCTTAAATCAACACAGAAAAAAAGTTGTCTATTTTGTTCATCTTATCTATTTTTGTCCATTCTTCCTCTAGCAAACTCTCATGTATAATTCAAGGTACAACGAAATAACAAGTCTGCTCTGAGAGCTTCCACTTCCACCATGATGGAGTGAAACTTTATCTGACTTTACATCATAAATTGAAAATATACTTCTTTTAAAAAATGTGTATATAGATGTATATTACATCATTATCTACCCCGAGATTCTCCCACCATCTTATCACCCATGAACCATCTTAATCTCTTGACCCATCCCTCCCAAAAAATATACTTCTTGATATCATTTTTTAAACATGGCTTTAATTAACTTATTTATTTATATCTCAGAGTCAAGAAAACACTGACTTTTTTGAATTGAGGGATTACATCATAGTGTTATTTTCATTTACAGTACAGAGAATGTTATCTGGACCATGCTAATTATTAAATGAATGGGCTACTAGCTACTATGCTGCTATTAAAAAGGAAAATGGAGAAAGACACAAGTAAATCACAGTCCCAATCTCAGCTACATTACCATAAGTGCTTTGAAACATCTCATTTTCAATATGCTCATCATAGTCAATGTAGAACAAATGACTCATAGTCACTAAATATGGTGACTAGCCTCAATCCCAGCACACATCAGAACAACAAAAACGTTGTTTTCATTCAATGAGAAAACTGCATACAATCACACAGTCAGTCAGTTACCCAACCTTCCCTCCATGCTGGATCACCATTTCCAAATGGCCTTCCTTACAACCTGTAGAAGTGAGAAACATCAGGTAGCACACTCAAATGCAAAGGACTGATTTTATCAAGTGGCAAATGGAGTCTAGATTCCCTAGTTTGGTGAAACTCTCCCTGGTCACACCTTTGAATATGTCCTAGACTTTTAGATGATTCTTGAATTATTAGTGACATTATAAATGACATTGATGTCTATCATTAGCTGTAGATAGACAGAGACATTGTTGTTCAATTCTTTTCTACAAAGAGAAGATATTCCTGAAACTCTTGTATCACTGAAATTGAACAGGATTTCAGACTCTAGGAAGCATCTATAGAAAGAATAAAAATGATGTTTATTTTAAGGTTTGAAGTACATCATCCTTATTCCATAGCTTCACCCATCTGTATCAAGAAAAATGTAACAGTATTCAATGTCTAGTCTCTTTCTTTAAGTTCCCCCACACCTTTGGTCTTTCTTGATGTTATTTAAAGGCTCTATTGGTTTATTAGTTTGACAGGAGCCCAGGTAATTATACTGACTTCTAAGTCCTACTGTAAGTTACGCCTGCATCTCCCTGAACGCACACAAAATTTAGTGCCACTGCAGCACTTCTCAAAACAAATAAAAGATTTGTGAACTAGTCACCAAGCATCCAACGCAATTAAGCTGCATTTGTTTCTTTTTTGGCATTCTCACACAATCGAAGCCTTGTGAGAGGGAGGCACTCCCCAGATCAGGCTGTTTTCTTTAGAGAAAAGTGCGCCAAAACCTTCCTCCCCTACATAACCAACGTCTCAACATGCAGGAGGTGGACAGTGCAATGCTCTCTCGTTCTCTCTCTCTCTCTCTCTCTCTCTCTCTCTCTCTCTCTTTCTCTGAAGAAAGTATATCTCCTTCTTCTCTTTCTCCCTCTGAGGAGAATATCTCTCTGAGGAGAAAATCTCCCTCTTTCTCTTCCTCTTTCTTCCTCTCTCTCTCTCTCCCCCTGAGGAGATGGTCTTTCTTGTTCTCTTCTTCCTCTCTCGCTTTGCCTCTGAGGAGAATATCTCTCTCTCTTCCTCTGAGGAGACTATTCCCCCTTTCTCTTCCTCTCTCCCTCTCCCTCTCAGGAGAAACTCTTTCTTCTCTCTTCCTCTCTCTCTTCCTGAAGAGAACATCTTTCTCTTTCTCTCTCTTCTCTCTCTGTCCCTGTCATTCTCTCTCCGAATAGAATGTCTCTCTCTCTCTCCCTTCCCTCTCGCCCTCCTTTCTTCTCGCCTTCTCTCTTGGTGTGTCTCTCCTTGTTCCTCCTCCTCCCACTACTAACACCCTGATCATGAACATAAAGAAAAAATCCCTAACTGAACTCCAAACATATGTAACATGGGGACTAGGAATAAAGCTCACTAGAAATGAAGTATCACTGTCTCCATCCCTCACAGGACTGCTTAGGCGATAGCAAACCCAGTGTACGTGCAAGTACACACATCGGTGGGGAAAAGTAAACACAGAGAAAATCAAATACTAACTATTGGGGGAAATTTTGCTTTTTTTTTTTTTTTTTTTTTTTTTTTTTTTTTTTTTTTTTAGTGTTTGAGATACATCAAGAGAGAGCTTACCTCACGGTACCTACATCTCAGTAGCTTTTATTGGCTGACTTCAAGCTGCCACACTTTGAAAGAAAAGGGGCTTTAAAACCAGGTTAATTGGAACTGACGACCATTAATTCTGCTGATTGATTTTAGGTCTTGTTGTGGAGGCTGCTGCTGGCAGAATCCCCATGGGCTTCTCTTGAGTGTGGGTCCCAGGTATGTATTTGGTGCCACACAATGGTCCTTGTTGTAGAAATCATTTATCAGGGAAAAACCAAAAAAAGGTATATGTGTGGTCTCCAGGAGGCAAATGCTTGTAGCCCAACCCAAATCACACAGACTCTTTAACCTCTCTCTGAGATTCTGTTTCCTCAGACCCTATATATAAGAGCACCTCCAATCAATTCTGAGAAGAATGTTAACTTTGAGTGTGTTTGTATTCACACCACCATCTATTGATTACTAGGTGCCATACATTTCAATAAAGATTGTTCATACCTTATTCCTAGAATCCTTCACAGGGGGTAAATGTAATTCTTACATTGATGATGATGAACCTGAGGATTAACATGCTTTCTCTGGCATTGAGTAAAAATCTGAGTTTTACCTTAAGTTTAGTTTTGTCCAATTCCAGTACCTCGCTTTCCCATTACTTTGGTCTGCTTTTGTCTGCCAAGTACTTCATAGCCCAATGTGTCAGAGTTACAGCTCTTGCTCCATTAATTTATAGGAAGAGAAGGAAAGGGGAGAAATGAACCCTTACCTAATAATTAATGGAAATAATAAAACCTCCCTCCTCTCCCAGAAAGGTACTACTTTTGAAAGGATGATGATTTTTCCCTTCTTACTCCAGTTTTATAAAATGCATTATGGAACTTAAAAACATTACAATGTTTCTTAGCAAGATTGTTGAAAGAATCATTTTTGGAGAGTCATGAACGAATTACGTATTTAGCAAAAGGAATGTTGTTAGCATATATTGGGACACAATTATCCCCAGAGACTTTGTACATCTGTTCCTGTCTTGCAAGTAGAGGCACTGGCTGGCTCTTATCCTGAACTGGCTCTCTGAAGATATTAGGACAGAGAGCAACCTTGGGATATAGAGATAATGTTTTCCTATGGAAATATGCAGGCAGGGTTATTATCTGTGTCTCCCTCTGCAGCCAAAAGCAGGCATTTTTACTGCTGGTTATAAAAGTTTCAGATTCCTAAACTCAAACTGTCTCACCTGTAATAGAGCCTGCTGTTTGCTTAGAAGCTATCTGACTCACTTTTCATATAGTCTTGCGGGAACTGAGACTCAGGGAACCTGTGCAAAAGTACCAAAACTGTATTGCTGTTGGAACTGGGAGTAAGGAGCCAGTTTTTATCTCTGACCACGGAGTTGCCATTCTTGTATTTGAACTCATACAGATTAACTTACAAATCTTTAAATATGATGAAATATCAGCTCTTCACAATAGAAGTGGTTCCCTCACCAATGTGTAGTTTATTAAAATTGATCTTGTTAGCCTCAAAATTCATAGTAGAGGTATGGGTTCAGTTTTGCTCTTGATAATTTAATATTATTACTGGATTATTCAGACATTAAAAATGATGTCCTAATTCCACTGAAACATTTTCTTTCGAATATCATCCTCCATAGCAAGGACTTAATATGTGTTTAAAGAACTAATGATCTTAATTAATCTTGGTGGTAGTTTCTGCTCTTTTCCATAGAAAGAAAAGAATAATGTATCTGATTTATCTAGTGACCTAGATATATGTTGTGCTTAAAATATTGGTTTCCTAAATGAACCTTGGATAACTGAGAATTGAAAATTTGTACTTCAGAGGGGCTCCCAGAAAATAAGATACATCTCCTACATGGGATTTCCTTTATAAAGGAAAGGAAATCTATGTGTTCTATTTTTGATTTAGCATGCATTAGAGGATTCTCTTTAAAGATCAAGGTATATCAGGACCAGTGTGGATTACTGATAAAAATGAAAACTAAAGTTTTCTATCATTCCATTTTGATTTACGATTCCTGGGAAGGTTTCAAGGTTAGGGGGAAAAAATGAAGAAGAAATTAAATGGAAACTTCCAAGTGATTTTGATGCAGTCACTTTGCAAAAACACTCATAAACCACATTTGGGTTAATCAGGAGACTGGTTTCAAGTCTTTTAACTTGAATCAAGATGCTAAAATCTTGATTTCTTCAATGCATTCATTTTTAAAATGAAAATGCCAAACTGCCATTTGCAAAGGTTTACTTGCTTGTGTTATCACTGTTTTTTACAGGTGGAAAAGATAATCAGAGTATCACCAAAAAGTGTCATTCATGCTTATTTATACCTCTGTATTATATGTATTTTCAAAGATATAATACTAAGTGTCTATTTTTTGAGTACCAGAGAGCACAAGAGATTTATAAGGTTGATAAAACTTGAATAAATGTAAATCAGCATTATTATTTCATTGTTTTGTAATGATATGATACCCTTAGTGAGATTTTTGTGTTTTAAATTCACAAAATTGTAAAATGTCTTGAAGGTAGGACCCATAACTTTTGATATTCAGCATTTCTAAAAAACTTGAATATAGTTTAATAAGAGACACATGTAATATCATTACATCAAATACAGCTGTGGATATTGTCATATCTCAATGCATCATTTTCTGTTTTTGTTTGATTCTTTATTTAGGATTCCTCTAAAGGTTATTGTGAAAGAAAGTATGGGCATTGGTGACACCTGTACTGAAATCAAATCACTTCTTAATCCATGAGTATGAGCAAGTTAATTCAAATCTAAGTCTACTAATTTATTATCTGGTAAAAGGAAATCAATAATTACCACCCAAAAAGAAGCTAGGAATACAATAACTAATTATAATGGTGCTTGACGTATGTATAAAACATTAATAGTATTTATCCCACAACTCTTTGAAATTATTTTTCTAAAAATTGTCTCCTGGTTGATTCCATTGCATTAAGGCATACAGCCTTCATCTTTAACTGATTCTTTATTTGTAGATTAAAACTCACATTAAGTAATAAAACCTGGGGATGATCTGAATTTGAGGGATGCAAATATAGTGAGTAGAAAGGAGTTGTGAGTGGCAAGAGAAGGCAAGAGGAAAGGAGTGTTGAAAAGAGATCTTACATTTGCCATTGCTAGTTTATCCTAGTTTTACTTTTCTTCCCCATGTTGGTTTCAAGAACCAAATTCTTACCATCTACAGAAGGAACACTTGTCTGAAAAAAATAATATAATCTTCTGACATGGAAAGATATTTAAAACTTCCTCCCATTACATTAATAGGGTTTTTAAATATACTTATTATTTGGGCCCAGTATCTGATATATTTTGAAAAATAGAACCCAAGACACTTGAGTTACAAGCAGTTGGAGATTATTTTTTGGTACCCCTTTCTCTATGCCTCCTATTTTAATTTCTTCCCATTTGAAGAAACCTACTGTGTTCAGTTGGTGACTTTGCACCATCACATGCTAGACATTGCCAAATATATGTTGCCTTAGCTTATACTTTCTAGTACCTTTTTGCTAGTACCTTATACTTGGACATACTTTCTGTTTTTGATGTTTCCATCTCTGGCTGTCATCTCTTGCATTGCAGGCGTAACACTGGATATATTTTGTTCTATAGTTAGATTAGTACTACTATGAAATTTGGGAGAACCTACATTTTAACTTTAATAAGCACCTGACCAAAAAAATTCAGAAAATCAAACATATCAAAATCATCTTAGTTCTCCATAGATAGAATATGCCAATATTTGTCTTTGTGAAAATGGGATTATTTGTGAAAATGTGCTTTAACAAGAATAGCCAATAAAATAAAAATTTGAATAAGAAAGCACATCAAAATAATAAGATCTAGCTACTTATTCATTCATATTGTCCTTTACCTACATTTATTATTCAAAATAATACTAGTGTGTTAGTTAATGAAATAAGTCAGATGCCAGAATACATGGAATGTAAAAGGAAGGTGTGGTAGTAACAGTGATTCGAATATAGGACTGGATTATCTTTCTGAATAAATAATACACTTAATAAAATAAACTAAGAGATAATCATAAAATATAGTCTGGAACATTTTTTTTTAATTTTTCCCAAGAATGAGACATCTGTGAGACTATTTGAGATAAATCAATACCAAAGTAACTTCTTGAATTAAAAGAACTCTAAGCTAAAAGTCCATGAAAAACACAGATCCAAAAGAAAATTAAACTTATAAATGTGCTATGAGTATTCTGTAAAGAAATAACTGTTTAAACATGCAATCCCATAATTAGCCTGGATTTCTCATTCAAGTACTACAGGTCATAACCACCAACTTTTCCAAGTCAATGGGGAAAAACCTTCCATTTCTCTCTTGTGTATTTGGATGTGTGTAATTAGACTGCTCGTATGCCAACAAAAACCCATGAAGGCTTTCTCTATACAAGTTTAGATTGTTCCTGCTCCAAAAATGGGATCAGAACGTGCTGGTACACCATCAGCAACACTACTGGATGGGAAATACCACCAAGCCATGGCAGCATAGAGGTTACTGCTCTCCTCTAAGATAAATAGCAGGAATAAAAATGAAATGAAATAAATGGGGCAAAAGAAAAATCTATTTATCTAGTGTGTCCAGCAGATTGGATGTTGAATTCTACCTGCTAATTTAGATAGGTCTTCCTAGGAATAGCTGTTTGAGCTGATCCTATATGTGAACGAGTTATTGACATGGTAGAATCTGAAGTCTTTGACTGCCGTATCAGTTATCATTGGGTTTGACCATCTGTTGCCTGAAATCAAAATTAGAATGTTTTGAACATTCTAATTCTGCCTGTCAGTTGGCAGCCCAGAACAGACAGGAAAACTCTCCAGGAGATCAGAGACCTGTATTCTTATCATTCTGTTCCACCCTGGTGGCAGGCTGAAGATTCCAATGTTGGTTTCAAGGCACGATTCCATTACCACAACTTCCTATACAATCACCTTATCTGTCTCTAGTGAAGAGGTGGAGAAAAATCATCTCTCTCCCGGAATCCCTTGAATCTGAGCTGGCACATACATCGTGCAATGGAGAAGAAAAGAAGTTGTGTACAAACAGCATCAAAATCAGGTCAACAAAAACCACACAACCTCACTGACAATTTCGAGACTTTGTGAGAAAACCACAGGGAGGCCAGGTATACATGTTCTGAATGATATTGAGGACTCAACGCTCCTCAAATGGAAGTCACCCTCCTATAATGGCCATCTATTAGAGTGTTCCAGGTCATTCTGGTGCTCTGTTCCTTCCAGAGTTGGGTCTAAATTCCTGACCCCGGGTACCTCACCCCCACCTTCACCACCAAATCAAGTATTCACTATAGCCAGTTGACATTTCTGGGCTTGGAGAGCTTTGATTACACAATAATAAGACACGAGAAGGCATGATCACTGAACTCCAGGATGTGCTGGAGATAAGCAGTAGATGCTACATCCACGCTCCAGATCTCAAGAAGAAGACAAGGAAACAGGACAAATTGTGTCCAGTCAGAGGGGATAAAATCTGCTTACATTTCACTGGTGAAACATCTTAAAGTTTCAGGGTAGGCTGGAAAATGCAGTCTTTTAGAGCCATGACTCCATTTTGAGTTAAATATTCTCTGCCTACAGGAATCAGGAGACATCTGAAACCCACCGGAAGTCTCTACCCAGGAATCTTTTTTTTCTTTTTTGTTTTTTTTAACTCAATTTGGTGTTAGGTGCTTTCAATTTTTTAATAAACCATTTCATTAGATAAGGTGTTCTTTCTACTGAAAAATCCTGCTCATATGCAAATGGAAAATAAAGGATAATATCTAAATAGAGAGGTATTCATTAATCCAGCTTATAGGGTAGCTGAGCTGAGAAGACAAAGCATAGATGTGAGAAGTCACCGAAGTAATCAGAGGAGCAAGATTTGGTTTGGGGGATGTAACAATGCTGGAAGTTTACTGGGCCTATACAGAATAAGTAGCAAAATTTATCAATTTCCATGAAAATTGGAATTTGCTGAGGAGGGGAGAGAAAACACCACTTTACAACTTTTATTTTATAGACAAACCAAGTTAAGATATCGCTGGTGGTGGGTGTGGTATGGTACCATGCATCTGAAGTGTGAACCTATACCTAGACAGTATTTCATACTGCAGTTGTTAAAATAAGGAAAAAATATAACTGCATAGAGTGCTCTGCTAATTTAATGTTAGAATAATTTGTGTTTGAATAACTTAGGTCCCTCTAACTACTACTGAAACTTCAACTCAAATTACTAGCATGCGTGTCTTCTTTTGAACAAGACTCAAGAGCTACATTTGTTCAAGAATGTGATTCCTTTGATAGACAAAATATAAGTATCTCAGCCAAGATGGATCACCATGGACTATTCTGGCACAGGGATTCCATTCATGGTGCATTCAAGTCTAGTTGAAGGACTTCCTCTGCCCGGATTGAATACTGATTCCATGGAAACAGAAACTAATTGGAAAACTCATCATTGTCTCTGAATATTGGGTACTAGGGAATCTGATATGATACTTTAGGGATTCTGGGTGACTGGGTTTAAAGGGAGCCCTTCCAAAATGGAGTGTAATTACCAAACAGCAGTGTAGTATATGTGGTCTTCAAGGGGAATTGCTACTCTGCCCTTAACAGCAGGGCCCTGAATAGTGCCTGGTATCTCTCTTGCACTAATCATGATAACACAATGATAATACTAATTGCTATTTAACAATACTCACAGATACTTGTCAGCACTAATTTTTATCAGGGACTTTGTAAAGAATTTGCAAGTATCATCTTACTTGGTCTTCATCACATGCCATGAAACTGGTTCTATTATCATTCTCATTTAGTCATTGAGGAAATGGATAGTCACTGACAGCCAGCTTCATGCTAGGCTAACTTGCAGGTGCAAGCCATTAGGCAGATGACAAGGAAAACTGAGCCTTATGTGAGTTCTAAATCTGTCCGTCTGTCTATCTCTCTGAGGTTCTCTTTTGCCCTGGGTTTCTTAAATGTACAAAGGTTGGGGACTTTCTCAGTGGCATGAAGCTATTCTCCAAGGAAGAACATTCTAAACATGAGTGCCCTCTATAGAAACTACTAGAACATGAGGTCGAGGACATTGAGCAGCAACAGCAGAATAGAAGTGGGTGTTCTGAAAAGGAGTCTCCTTCTTTCCTCTATTCTTTTCCTTATTTTTTTTCCTTTATCCAAGACAAGTTGCCCTAATACAGGAGTGTGCCTAAGAAGCAGCTTCACTTGAATGTGCTTTGGGAGAAAGCCTAATACCTCATATTTTTTAAAGGAAAAAAAAATACACACACACTCACATATATATGGAGGCCAAAAATATCAAGCTGTTCATGGCTGTTAAAAAGCCAGAGAAAGCTGAGCTGCACTGGTCAATGTTTCCCTTTTAAGCTACCTTGACCTTCCTCCCTCCACAACATCTTATTAGTTGAAGCACATATTGTCCAAATGGAATAAAACTTTGTGACATTGAATGTTGGATTCTGCACGCAGTTCTTGCTCATTTGAAACAAACATTGATGGCTTTTTTTGTCCTTAATTCTCAGTTTTACAGTAGAAATATTTTGGTGGCGTTGTGGAGGGAAAGGGGTTAATTTGCGAGGCTTGAAGCCAGGCCCCTCTTAACTGGGGAATTGGCAGCTAGCGATTTGGAACGCTGCCTCAAATGTCTGACTGAAAGTTTTTATTGTCCTTTTTGCCCAAAGGTGGCTTTTAGACACCCACAGCAGCCCAGGCCTTCTGGTGGGGATTGGCTGGCGGGAGCCAGAAAGCTGTCTGCCCCTTCTGTGATGACTGGGGAACCCCATGGAGAAAGCACTCCCTCCTCCCCTAGCCCAAGGAGAACTTGCCCTCCCTCACCCTCCAATAAACTCCAGACCCACCAGGGAACTTGTAAAATCAGTAGGGAGTGAGGGGAGTGAGGTGGGGGTAGTGGGAGATGATGTGAGGGGTCCTGAGACTGAGTGGCGAGAGAAAGGTTCAGAGACTTAAATTGTTATGTAGAAGATAGGGAGACACAGAGAGGCTGAAAAGAGAAAGTGATGCCAGGAGCACAATAACGAGAAAGGTAAAGGCAAGAACAGAGATGAAAGAGGGTGAGGAGCTGAGGGCATCTTACCCAAGAGTCCCCCTTCCCTGATTTGCCCTGTTCACGGCAGCTATGCACTGAGGGTCTGAGTTGCTGTGTTCACAGAGTTATTTCACTGACTTCTTCCAGACCTAGAGTGGGCAGCTGCTCTCAGCTCTGGAAATTGTAGCTTGGAGGCGAGGCAGGCACAAGGCACCCAGGTGTTTGGAAGCAGACACAAGAGACTGGGTTACAGGATAGGGAGGTTGTCACGGGTGCATGTGCCACAATCACAGACCCTAGAGCAAAGGAGAAAAAAAAAAAAACTCTTTAGTCTCCTTTCCATGAGGACCCCTGAGCTCTGTATGAGTACGTAGCCAGGCTTAGAAGCATCCTAAAGTCCTACTGCTTAGAGGTAGGGAATGAGGATTTTGTAGGCTAGGGGAGTTCTCATGCCCTGAGTGTTTATGAGACTGAATAATAGCTGAATAGCTGAAGTGTCTGAGTTTTGGTTTCCACTGTGTCTCCTCACACATCATCACTTTGGATGTACACAATACTATGCATGAATGGTGGGTGTTTTTCATATTCCCAATTAGCAAGACGGGAAGCCACAGAGTAAATCTCCAAGTGTGGTCTGCAGACCACATTCTAATTACCTTGTTAAAAATGCAGATTTCCTGACCTCCACTATATAGACTAAATTGGACTCCCTGATGGAAGCTGAAATTTTACCTTGGACCCTCGTGATTTCAAATATGTGGAATTTAAGAAACTCATGGCCAGCAGACTGGCGAAGCAAGTTATCAACATCTTAGCGGGGGTCCTGCCCATGGCTTCCTTATTTCCATTTTTGTAGAAAATGAAACTGACTTTTAGAAAGGTGCAGGGAGCTGTCCAGAGTCACGTTGGAGTCTATTGCACATTAGGAAGAGATGTAACCAGGAGTCTCTCGCAAACTAAAAATACGTGTGCAAAAAGCCGAGAAAAGAAACCTACATGTACTGGAGTTTCCTAACTACAGCAGGTCCCCCTTTCTGAATCAGGAGAGACAGACTGATGGAAGACCTTCGGGAGCCTGCATTTGATGGCTTTCCACCTTCATAATAATAGTGTGCATGTTTATTTATGCATCATGACTCCATGATTGAAAAAAATGGGCTACTCAATTCAGTCATGCTACTCTGAATGTGTTCTTATGAAAAATGCCCACTTCCAGCTCAATCTCCACTATTTCATTTCTTAACCAACATACACTGCTGGAGAATTGGATCACTCTTCCAATAACCAAAGTGTAATAATATTAGGTGTGCCAGGCACCATTCTCAATTCGTAATATATGTATTCAATGAAACAGATGAGTTCATTCGTTTTTTTAAGCAAACCACTGAGGTAAGTACAAGCATGACCTCATGAAGGCAGTGAGGCCTAATCTGACCTGCCCAGGTTTGCACAGCTCTAAATTCTAGAGCTGGGCTAGGAAGAAAGTCTGACACAAGGCTGCAGACATCACAACCACCAATACTGACCTTTTGTCTGTAAGACAGTGGAGATATTGGGCATCAGGGTGGAGGAGTTTACTCTCAATAGCTAAGGGCTATTCCAACAATAAAGATCCGTAATCTTTTCATGCCCAAAGGAATATGCAGACAAGTCCTTTTGTTGAAAAACAACCTGTCAGTCAAGCAAATAATACAGATGAAGAAGTGATCTTGAAACTGGTGGAGTTCAATTACATTTCATAGAAGAGGATGGCAAAGATCTGAGGTGGAAAACTATCTTCTCCAGAATCTCAGAGTACTCAGAGATACTAGGTATAAGTTATAGATGTCATCAGTTTCTTGAAACAGTGTCTTGGGTAGGTGGGTCAGTGGCTGATCGATCTAGCGATATGATGATCCTCTGTCATATCCAAGTACAGGTCTCAGTGTGATCTGACAACTAGTGTTGTTACCCACCAGTCTGGTGTAGTTGGTTAGGTCTCCTCTGCTCAAATTTAGATCTCAGATTTCTCAGTATCAGCAGTGTGTTGTGTGATCAAGGCTAATGCTGGAAATGTCTCATGTCAGTGGAGGAAGAGGTGGAAGGGTAAAACATCATTCAAGCCTTCACTTGTCAAAACTCCAGTCATTTTGCTGATCAAGCAGGTCACATGACCAGACCCAGGTCAGAATAGAGGGCACCCCAGTTTACCATTAATGCAAATGACCCACCACAATCAGAGCAGAGAACTGGCACTATGAAGAAATGAGTTCGAGAAGGATGAAGAAACAAAAGAAAGCCAAGTTAGGCAATTTGATTTGAGCTTCCAAATTCTGAGATCATACCTTCCATTTGGGGCAATGTTTACCTTATTTAATAAATCAAGAGAAATGCATCCTTTGGCTAAAATAAGAGAAGGATCAAATTTAGAGCACACCATTTTTTAAAATGAAGTTTACCATGGTGGTATCATTCTGAATTTGGAGATTCTTGGCTTATTCACTGATATTAAAAAAAAAATCCTGTAAGGAAAATATCTCAAAAAATTGATCTTAGTTTTTGTATATAGTCACTTGAAATTAAATGCCATACTATAAATTGTATAATATCATACATCATATATGCTGCTAAAGCATGAGTTTCTTTTGGCAACATGCAATTCAATTTACAAAACATTAACTTATTAGCAATTTACAAAAGTCTCAATTATTTGTAACTTTTCTGGGATTCATTAGGGTTAATTTGGATACATATAACTTAATATTAAAATGCTTTCTTTAGTTAAAATAGAGATCTGATTTTTAGGTGATCCATTTTTAATACATCTGAGTATTGGAACAAGGGTTGTTTAAAGATTAAAATATCTTCCTCAAGTAGGTAAAATTGAAGCATCATATATTTTTTTAGCGTAGCTGTTATTTCTGGTCAAGACCAGAACTATTTTCACCATTTCTCCCTGCTACTTGGATTAATTCCATAGCTCACCATCCTCTCTTACTTTCCAAGTCCCTTGAAAAGAGTTGGAGGACTGTGTGTTGGGCTTTGGCAATGTTGTGTTGTGGTGACATCCATATAGAGAAGTGTGACCCTAAACTCTGAATTGTGCACAGTGTTATAAATCAATGTTGTCAATAATGAAAGTAATTCTTTAAAAGCATCCCAGTGCTCATAGAGTATCATTTTCACACAAGCACTCATGTAAAACAGAAAACCAAAGACACACAAGTAAAAAGAATAAAAATAAATGCAAATCTACTTATATAAACTCTTGTAAATTCTATTAATAAAATAATCTTGCATGTCACCTTAAAATCCAGCTACAAAATAAAACAAATATAAATGTCAAGTAGTTTCATGATGGTTGCTGATTTTCCAAGAAACTGACATAGAATTTTGAGAATATTTTGGTCTATTTTCTCTTTTGATACATTTCCTTAACCAGTTTTACATTGTACTGATACACTAGGTCCTTGCTAAGCCATTTTAAGAAATTATTTTTAATTTACTCTTACAGCATTATCCATCAAAACAAAGAACCAATTTAAATACATAAAATGTGATGCAGCAAGAACATAAATTCCCAATAAGTTTTTTATCAAAATGCCTTATTCTCCAGGAGATATGCTTCCACCATACTGTTATGGAATTGTGTATATTGTCTTACCTGAAGATCTTTGATTTAACTGAAAATCATATAATTTAAGCATATGTCCTTAAAATACTAGATGCAACAGTAATTTGATTAACCTGGAAGTGGTTGAAAGTAAGAATTACAAAAGGAATACAGGTTACAGAAAAGGCATAAACCAAAGGTGTAGATAACTTATGCAATTTCCTTTCCCACCTGCCTTTTTGGAATTGTCACCAAAGGAGTAATTCATTCTTCTAGTGGGATCTGTGGACTTGTTTTATAAAATTTCATTATTAACCTTCAGTCACTTTTTATAAACAGTAATTCAACTTGGTCATCTCTCATATCTCTATCTAGATACTCTTTAGCTCCAGGTTTTCCTTCATTTGTTTTCAAAACTTTCCCCTGTAAAATTCAAAACTGGACCCAAAAGAGAGGCAGGTAGCTCTATATATAAAGTGGTACTGACAGTTGTGGTAAGTAGAGCCAGATGGAAGAGTCATTTTCCATTTTGTCTGCTCCCATGCTTACTCCCCATCCTCATCCTCACTGGCCTCCAACATGTGCTGACAAGTAAGCCTAGCCATACACTTGTCCACAATCCCTTGTTCAGAAGGGTTGCATCCTTGGTTCACATTCTTTGTTTGCCAGTAGTTTTCAAACAGGTACTCCACATTTTGATTTTACACAGAACCCCTAATATTCGTAGGCAGTTCAACTGAGCAGTAATTTATTTACTTTGTACAAAGGAAGGTTTAGTCCTTGGTCCTCAGCTATTGAGAGATATACCCTTCAACTTTCAGGTCTGAAAATAGTGAGCTTATTTGCCTGAGATTGTCGGGCCACAGCAGATAGTATACAATAATAATGTAATGTATTGGGATGGGGGTGGGGGCTTAGGTCTCCTGGCATCAGTTCTCTCAAGTGACCGCGGACTAAGATCAGTGACACAGTGAACTTTATCTAACTGAACAACCCCTAATAAAAGCAAAAGATACCAAGTCTTCCCAGGTTTACCCTCAGTGTATTACAATATATTGTTGCTGCAGTAAGTCAGCACACTCCCAGTGACTTGCTGGGATGGAATGATAGATGCTTGCACCTGGTACCTCCTAGTCTCTGCCCTATGGCCCCATTCCTATGCCAACTTTGCCCTGTATTCAGTCACTGTAATAAATACTAACCATGAGTGTAACAGTTTTGTTTTGATGATACTCCTTACAAGCCTTTAAATCTATTATCCACCTTCAGTACTTAGGAACATCTCAAACTCACAGGATAACAGTAAAGGATTCCCATGTCCACTGACTTAGTTTTGGTCAATGGAGGGTCACAGAGAAGATTTCAGAAGGAGAAAGAAGGGAGGCCAAAGTGCTTACAAGCCCGGTGTCTCTAAATTGATCATATCCTGAGTGATAGACCAAGGGCTTCTTGTTCCTAATGAATCATCTATTTACCATCATGGTCTCCCCTCATACTCACAGTAGCATTTGCCTTCACCTCTCTGAGACAAGCTCTCCACACCTATGCTGGGTTTTCCTTTTGTGTGCCCCATCTTCACCTACACTTTTGTACTGAGTGCCTTTGCAAGCAGACATCAATTTTCTTCTCTCTAACTTGAATCTTCTGTTAACTACCAGAAACTTGACTCATAAAAAACCAAGTTAATAAAAATTTTGGCAGCATCAGGTTTTGTATACTGAATTTTTTCTTTCTTTCTTTCTTTCTTTCTTTCTTTCTTTCTTTCTTTCTTTCTTTATTTCTTTCTTTCTTTCTTTCTTCCTTTCTTTTTATTTTTTTAGTATTTAGTGATTTTTTTTTAATTTAGAAAACAATGCAGTTTGATGAAGACATAGAATGATAGTCCTTTGTTTTGTGCATGCCACTAATTAGTGAGTACTTTTTTTTTGCTTGTTTATTTTTGGTGTTGTTATGAGATTTATTTTAATTTCTATTTCATTTTTAACTACTTTTTCGAAGTCATGACAAGGAGGTAAATGAGATGAGTATGATGCATACCAGAGGTTTACACAGGCGTTATCTGAAATAACAACCAAGTCAAGAGGTGTTAGATTACAACAAAGTGTTGATATTCTCATTGCTATATAAAAATGTAATACGTCAACTAGCTAATTGAAAATAGATAACAAAGTAATACATAAAAATAGAGAAAGATTTCTCATGCTGAGAAAAATAATAATAAAAATAATAACATCTCAAGCTCTCAGGGTGACATTAATGGATTCACATGTCTTCTGACCTACTGAGTTTTAGTCAATGGGGGGGTCACACAGAAGATTTCTTTCTTATTTTATTATTTATTTTTTTTTTTAGTATTTAGAAGAACAGATACTCATAACTTTATTTAAAGATTTTATGTCTTAAAATAATATCCAAGACATATTCAATGGAAAAATCAAAATACAAACAATCCATGTGACAATCTACCATTTATGGTATTTTCACATATTTGCTTGTAACTAAACTATATCTGGAATTATACAAATTCACACGCATGTTTTTAATATTGCATTGCCTTAATCATTTCAAAAAGATAACTTCATAATGAAAATATTCTCATTTTGCTCCTTTCCTCCTGGTCATCAATGTTCACAGACTGAGACTAGGCCTTACAAAGATAAATACATGTCTAAGTAGAGGAACACAAGTTTCTCTAGAAAATAATTTGGGGGGGAAATGTCAGAAAGGGCAAGCAGTGGATTTCCAGTCTCAACTCACCTTCTCCAGACAAAATTGGCACTAACATTTTGCACCTGTATTAAGCAAATCAGATATGTTATGTATGTATATGTGTACATCAACATGTCTTTCCATATATCAGTAAAATTTTGTTATACTTAAAAAAGAATCTTATTTGAAAAAAATAGTAACATTTGGAAAACAAGCAATTCCACTCTCAGACATCTTTGTTCCTTTATTTAGCTCAATCTTCATTGTTTCCACTTGAAGAAATAATCTTTTTATCCTCCCTTTGTTCTTCAACATCACTTACTGGTTATTTTGGCCACAGAATCTTAGTTGCTTTTCATGCTGTGAAAATCTCTTAGAACTTCTGAGTAACTTTCTTATTAATCCTGGAGGTTTTGTTTTAATTTCACTTTTAGTGTCTTTGCATGCTGAGAGGGATTTCTGAGAGTGGAAAGAAGGTCTATACTCTCCTCCAATTTTCCTGATCCTCGCTGACTCACCAAAACTCTGAAAATTTGTGGTAACAGGAGATTGGGCAAAAGGGTAGAGCAAATATGACTTGTAAAGGAAGACTTCAACATTTCATTTAAACAAATGCCCCAAGAGCAGAGCAGTCAAATCCTCATTATCCAATACTGTTTGTTTGGCTTTTTAGAAGGAAATTTCCCTTATATGAAAATAAATCTTAAGATAATAAAGCTAGTCATTAGACCTTATCTAAAGTTTCTTTTGATTACTTTCAATTACTCTAATTTCTGGAATTACCACTAAGAAAGGGCAGTCATTGAATGCTATATAATATTTCAAAATATTTACTTTCTCATAAAATTATTAGGTAATTATATACTTTACATACTAATTTGCGTAAGGTCTATATATCAGAGAATAAAAATTATGCTTTTCGAATGGATGTAGATGAGGATGTTGAAGTTTATTAAGCACCTATAATCTGCTATACACTCTAACTTATGCTTGATATTGTGAGATGAAAATTGCTATTTCCATTCTCATAGTCAAATAACTTTCTCAAATTGTATAGATGATAGCACTGATTCAAGTCTTCCTCACTTTACTATAGCAAACCATCATTTTACTAATGTCTACTTATAGTAAAGGTCTTTTCTTTAAATTTTACCTAGTAGTTTGTCTAGTAAATACATTTTGTTCAGATTTAAGCTCAATACATTAATTTGTTAAAAGAACATGCTTTAGTAATTTAATGTTAATTTTAATTTAATACTTTTATTTCACTGGGGAAATTTTCACATATAGGGAAAAGTGACATATTCATACAATAACTGAAATAATTTCAAAAAATTTCCCATCAGAGTAAATTCTACTGTCCAAGGATCTGAGTAATAAAGTCTCAAAGCATAAACTTGTCATATTTCTAATAATTAACATATCCAGACTAACATATCTGTTTTACTGGTTTTTAGTTTACTTCTCATAACCCACAGAAGAATCTCTAAATGTTATTGGCAACCAAGTTGACCTGCTGTGACCCTGAAATAAATTCCCAGGTGTAAAATAATATATAGATGTGATTGTGTCTGCAAAAGTTCAGGTCTGGGTTCATGCCTCAGAGCTCTGTCAGGATCAGATTATGACTTCCTTGCTCACTAGATGAAGCCTTTGTTAAGTTTGTCTCACTTACGCAATATTTCTTTGACCTTTTGGGTGGATCAAAGAAGATCTAGCCAAGGATTTTCACAAAGAACCAGATTTTTTTCTGGTCCTGTCAACATCCCCTGGAGTGGGAGACTGTTCATCTCCCTGAAACTACTGGGTTATTAGCCTGTTGGATTTTGGTTGAAACCACTAAATATAGGTAAATACAAGACAGGAGATAAGAGATGTGTTTGGTTGAAATACTGAACTTGCGAGTGTCTGAAGACCAGGACAAGTAGGAAAGAGAAAGACTTAAAAGTCTGCATTGTGACTTGTATAACACTCGTGTGTCTTCCATTACCTCCACTGTCATCCAGAGAAGCATGCGTACCTCTCTTCAAAGCTAGCTGTTCTTCCCACCACCTGCCTTCTCTTCTGATTCTTTTCATCACTTCAGTTCACATGTCCCCAAGTTGTGCATACTTTTTCTTAAAAAGCTGACATTCAAACTCTCTTTAAAGTACACTTTTGTTCCTGGAGCCTTTTTGTCCTGCATGCCAGAGAAATCTAAAAGTGTTTGAAACTGCTCTTTATCCTCAGACTGAAATCTGCTCAGTGACTGACTGAAAAGAGAGTATGGAAGCCCCCATTCATGTCCCACACTGCAGAATTTGCCCAGTAAGATTGATCGGAGCTGAGATTTTTGCTATTCTTGGATTTTTCCCTTTTTCCCCATGCTCATGCAGCTTCCATTACCATTTCTTCTAGATAATTGCCCAATAAATCTCTTTCAGAAGACTTTTCCTCTTAAAGCTTGCTTTTGGGGAGACTGATCCACAACAGGACTTAAAACTACAGAGAAAACATCCAATATATACCTTCCAGTATTCTCTCTAATGCCTCAAACCTGCAAATGAATGTACAGCCAAGGATCGCCATGCATCTTCTGAAGAAAACTTCCAACAGGAAAGTCAAAGACCAAAGAGAAAAAGATGTTAAATATGCAGATCAGTGAAGTAAAACAAATGTCAAAAGGCCTGTGTTAAAGTTAATACTTACACTAGCTTTACTATCTACATTTGCCTTTCACTATAAATAGTTGCCCTGAGCACCATCACCTGGGTACTTAGAATGAAAATTCTTGGATCGCCCCAGATCTACTGAATTGAAAATTCTGGGAGAACCCAGGGTCTTAGCTATAATATACCCTTTAAGAGATTTAGCTGGATTTGACAAAATGCTCAGAAACATGTAATATTAGAACACAAGTCATGACATAAGTATATTCAAAGGTTGGGAGAGAGAAAATGTTTGTTGAGAGAACTGGACAAAAGAAATCTTGATCTTATTTACTGTAAGTAGACATTAACAGCTTCATCACTAGCATTGTCATCATGATTAATAGCACCACTCATTCATTCATGAAGTACCTATTGATTAGTAATTACAAGCTAAGCATGATTCTAGTTTCTGAAATACTAAGGAGGTGTTTCAAAAACCATTGTTCTCAGGAAACTAATATCCAAATGATGGACAATGGACACCAACAAAAAGAGAACTGAAGATGGGGATTATTGGGAATATTTCTCCAATCAGCATCATAGGAAATTAATAATGTAAAAAATTGGTTGATTTCTAGCCACAGTGAGAAATTTTTCTTTTACATGCCCAGGTGATTTGAATGTATAACATAATGTTTCTTTTTTGTCATTGTTCTTGCCCTCCATTTTATTTATTTATTATATGTTGTTGAGGTAATGTTGAGTTACATATTGCACAAGCTAGAGGGTTGTAGGTTCAGGTCTACAAATGCATGTAATCACTCACCTGGTTACCACTAACCTTCCACCATTGTCCATTGGACCCCTGCTCTCTTTACTCCCAACTTCCCACTCTCTCCCTCTGGTAGCTTTATTTCAGGCTTATTTTGGTTTGACTTATCTGTTCCTTTCTTTTGTTTCTTTATATTCCACAAATGAATAAAATCATCTGGTTATTTTTGTCTTTCCTTTTCCTTCCAGTATTTCATTTAATTTAATCTCCAATTCCATCCATGTTGCTGTCAATGATAAGAACTCACCTTTTTTTTTTATTGCCAAGTAGCATTTCATTATATACACACATCACCTCGCTTAGTTCACACACCCATCCTTGGGCACAAAATTTATTTCCATAGTCTTGCTTTTGTAAGTAGTTCCATTATGAATATAGGAGAAAAATTCATGGATGCTACAACTGACCAATTTTCAATGTTTGGAGAGACATCCATATTGCATATTGAGGTCAGATTAGTCTATATTTCCACCAGCAATGTGCAAAGACTCCTTTTTCTTCACACCCTCACCTGTTGTTTCTAGTGGTTCTGAGATGGATCATTCTCACAGGTATGAGCTGGTATCTCATTACAGTTTTGATTTGTATTTCTTGGTAATAAATGATGATGAGCATTTTTTATTGGTCATCTGCATATTTTCCTTGGAGAACGTTCTATTAAGCACTTCTGTCCAGATTTTAATGGGATTATTTGTACTAATTGTGTTGATTTGTATGAGTTCTTGATAAATTTTGGAAATTAGCCTCTTGCCATTTGTATGATGTGTAAATATTTCCCCCCACTCAGGAGAATGGGCTTTCATTTTTATGTCATTTTCCTGTCACTGAGGACAGTCATTTGAATTTGATGCAACCGATTTGTTTATTTTTCTTTTGCTTCCCTTGTTATTAGAGGCTCCATGCACACCCCTGAAGTAAAAATCATCAAGTTTTTTTACTATGTTTTCTTCTATGTATTGTATGATTTCAAGACTTATATCCAAGTTTCTTAGCCACTTTTAGCTATTATTTGTGTGTTGTGTGTGACAGTGGCCTACTTTGATTCTTTGGTATGTAATTGTAATTTCCCCAGTGTCATTTATTGAAGAGACCCTCAATGTATACTCTTCAATCCTTTGTTATAGATTAGCTGTCTCTATTGGTATGAGTTTATTTCTGGCTGGCCAATTCTTTGACTGGATTATTTGTTTTCTTGCTTTTGAGTTGCATGAGTTCTTTGTAACTCTTGGATATTACCCTTTGTCAGATGCATGATGTACAAAAGTTTTTCTCATCTGTTTTAGTTTATTAGCCTAAAATAAATATACAGGGTGATGCACAAATCTTACATGACAATTTACACATGTATACATTTGCACAGCCACCACCCCAAAGACTGTACAAAATAGTTCCACCTTACCCAGAAAATTTCCACATGATAATTCTGGGTTAGAAACACCTCTTTCAATCCCTCCCAGAAATAACAGCTTCTTTACTAAACTTTTTTTTGTCATAGTTTAATTTAGCCTCTCCTTGAATTTCATAAAAATGAAATAATTCAGTATGAGTTTTTGTTTGTTTGTCTTGACTTTTTTCCTCAACATGTTTTTTAAGTTAACTCATGTTGCTATATGTATCATTCATTTGTCCTTTTTCAAAATTGTAATGTAGTGAGTCATGTAAATATACCTCATTTTAAAATTCCACTCCTCTATTGATAGATATTTAGGACTTTCTAGTCTGGACTGCTTATGAATAAAGTATTTTTTAGCATGTGGACACATGTATTTTTCTGAGAGAAGAGATGCTTAGGACTGGAATTGTTGGGTCATAGGTTGGTGTGTATTTGCCTTTATTAGAAATTGCTGAAGTGTTTACAAATAGTTTGTACTCCCATGAGCTGCAAAGAAAGTTCCAGTCACTCTGCTCCCTTGACAATAGTGGGTGTTTTCAGCTGCTTAAATGTAACCACCCTGGTGGATGTACAGTGAAATCTCCTTACAGTTTGAATTAGAATTTTCAGATGATTGCAAGTGCTGAAAGCTTCTTCATGCACATATTGCAGTCAGATTATCTTGTTTGAGAGTTTCCAAATCAAGTCACCAGTTAAATCACCATTTTTAACTGATGTGTGTACACATGCATACACGCATTTGAGTTTTAGAAATTCAGTAATGTTCTGAATACAAATCCTTAGACACATGTGATAGCTCCTCCAAGAGTTCTCAATGAGTCTCACCCTTGGGGTCTGTTGGATGAACGTGTGACTGCTCCCATTTTTCCAAATTCCTAACTTTCTTAGGTCAGAATTTATTTATGTCTTTATTAGAAACCATCTCTAACCCAATGATACTAAACATAGATTAAGTTCTTAATATTTAGTACATTTATTTAAAATGAATTTGTTCCTTGCTTTTTTACTATACTGCAGAACTGAGGGATCATTTTCAGATACATTACTAATAGTTTTATTTTTTTACCATAGGTGTCCAATGCTATACAAAGTTGTCAGATTCAAATTCTCTCTTAGATGCACATCTACATCGTACCATTCCTATAAACAAGGGTTTTGTAACATCCATTGTTATCATGTAACTCATCTCCTCCTCTACTCAACTCTCCCACTCCAACCCCCCTCCTCTTTTATCAGATAACCAACATATTTTCCTCTAAGTCTAACACTTATTTTTGCTGTGCTACATTATTTCATTTGCTTTGTTTACTTCTATTACACATACAAGTGATACAACCCTCTGTCATTTGTTTTCTGACTTATCTACCTTTAATTTCAAATGTAAATAAAATGTTGACTCTGTCACTAAAGTTTCTGTGACCAGAATGGCTCTCTGAGTCTTACTTTCCTGCAGTGATATTATATTTGGTTTATTATTATTATTTAGGATTAAATTGAGTTAAATGCCTTGTATTGTTCCTGATTGAGGCAAGTAATAATATGGAGTCTTGCAAAACAAAGATCAGATACTTTAAAAGAAAACATTATTGAGGTAGAAAATATTAGTAAATTTACAATATTGTGTAAAACTCAAAAATATCCGGTTTTAGAATATTTCCATTATCACTCCCCCACCCCCACAAAAGATAACATTTTTGCAGTAAGTTCTTTGCCCAGTGGCTATCTAAGCTCTTTTTATTTATTGGTTATTGTGAATAGTGATGCAATGAATGTGAGAAAACAGAAATCTTTTTGAGATGGTGATCGGGTTTCCTCCAGATAATAAACCCATTAAGTCTTGCTGAATGGTGCAGTAATTCTATCATATCATTTTTCCCCTATAAAACTCCATACTGTTTTCTATAATCGATTTACCAATTTAAGTTTTAAGTTCCCACCGATGTTATCCGAATGACATTTCTTTTTTTCTTTTCTTTTCTTTTTTTGCTATTAGATAATCTAACAAGTTTGAAGTTATAGCTCATGATAGCTTAAATTTGCATTTCCCTTGTTATCTGTATTGTTGAACAAGTTTTTATGATTTATTGGCAATTTATTGGCTACTTTTATAACTTTGAAGAAACATATTTTTGGGTCTTTTGACCATTTTCAATCAGGTTATGTTTGTGTTTAATGCCTTTTGTTATTTTGTTTCTGTTTTTGCTTTTGCATTCTAAGAACATTTGCAGATTGGATATATCCTCTAACTAAACACTTGGTTTCTAAGTATTTTTTCCCATTAAGCAAGGTTGTCATTTCACTTTTTCCCTTTACTGTCCATAAAATTTATTTTAATACCACTTCTTTATTTTCACTTTTGTTGACTCTCTTTTTGTTGTCAAGAAGAAGAAGAAGAAGAAGAAGAAGAAGAAGAAGAAGAAGAAGAAGAAGAAGAAGAAGAAGAAGAAGAAGAAGAGGAAGAGGAAGAGGAAGAGGAAGAGGAAGAGGAAGAGGAAGAAGAGGAAGATGAAGAAGATGAAGATGAAGAAGGAGGAGGAGGAGGAGGAAGAGGAGGAGGAGAAGGTATATTGCTGACCTTAAGAAATTCATGGCTGACCTTAATCCCTGTTTTTAACTCAAAGAATTTACCAAATTTACTTCATAAGCTTAAGTGTTTGATCCATCTCAATATAATTTTTGTATATAGCATTACATAGGGGTTCTATTTATTTATATGTGCCTATCCAGCTTTTCCAAGACCCCTTATCAAAGAAATCATCCTTTCCCATTATGAATCCTTGACATTTTTATGAAAAGCTAATTTACTACATGTCTAAATATGCTTGGGATATTTCTGGACTTTCTGTTCTGTTTCATTGATCTATGTGTCTATTTTTATGCTATGTCAGATGGTGTTATTATAACTCTGTAACATAGTTTTAAATCAGAACTATGGTACTTTTAACTTTGCTTTATTTTGCTCAAGATTGCTTTAACTATTGCAAGTCTTTTGTAGCCCATCATAAATATCAGGATGTTTTTTCCATTTCTGTGAAAATTTGCCATTGGAATTTTAACAAGGGTTGCATTGAATCTGTAAATGACTTGAAGTAGTATGGATATTTTAAAACTATTAATTCTTCCTACTCTTGAAAATAAAACTCTTTTATTGTTCGATTTGCCCAAGAATGGCAATCTATTAATTTATATTTAAATTTTCAGGTAATGTCAAATTATTTTGCAAATGGATCATTTCTGATTTTTAAAAAGCTCCAGAAATCCTCAAAGCTTCCAAATATTTTGACTTATTTTACTATACCTACCTGTAAAGGAGAGAAAATTCCTTTGATAAATAGTGAAGTTTGCAATTGTTACACTCATGTAACATCCTTTATACTGGCAGCCAAACCACTGTATTTTAATTGTTAAAAAACTATAAAAATCAAAATTTGTAAGCTGATTTAGAGAAATCTCACATAGTAAAATCTACCTCCATGTAATAATTATAACACATCTTAATGTCAAAGAACAAGTAACACAGAAATCGAAGTTACTTTAAAAACTACGTGGAAAAACAAAATATTCATGAAGGGAAATATAATAGTTTCATGTTAGAGTGATTATTGATATGAGTTCTTGGCACACATTTAGAGAAAACCCTTAAAGAATATAGGTTCCCTTATTCTTATGATGAAATAGAATTATCAGTCATGAGTCCTTACATTGATTTCATATTTTTAAAAAGGAAAATTGTCAGTCTTCAAGAGTTTTGGAGAAATTAAGCCTTGGCATTGGATCTCTTTGTATGATTGTAGAAATTGACATCTGATCAGATATGGTCTGTATTAAACAGCTTTTGTTTTTTCTAGGAAGTGACCTATACATTTCAATTATATCCTGGTGCACATGAGTATGATGGATTATTTCAAAATATGAAGTTGTTGTCCAATCACTGTGAATTAACCGTGCACTAAATACCATGAGAACAAAAAGACTGGGGAAACCAGTTCCTGGAAATTGAGATCCACAGGAGGTGTTACTCCCACAAGCAACCTTCGTTTGAACTCTTCTAGGTTGATTATAAGGTTTTATTCAGTTTTAGTCCAAGTTCTATGCATTTCCCTAGTAATAGAAATGGTAACAAAATTTCCCCTTAAGCACATATATTTTTCTCCCTCTAACATAATCTTTAAAATCTAAGAAAGAATATATACATATATGCAATCAATAAAAAAATAAAATAAAAATCTAAGAAAGAATATATTCATTTTGATTCTTGAACTTTACCAGCTATATTGTTTTGGGCAAGTCATGTTTCTTTAGTTAAAACTGAATTTGATGCAACATTAGAATGAAGTATTTGAGAAGACCATTCAGGCTTCAAACCTGAAGCAGGAAAAATCAGAGTTGTGTCGATGTGCATCATTTAATTTTGCTGAGAAAGAATTTCCCACATGGCACTATAAAAATAAAACAAAGCAAAACAAAAAATTCTTCTGAATATACAGAAAAGACATGCATGTACCGGGAAAATTTGACTTACCGAGTCTTAAATGTTTATCATTTTCTCAGAAACATGTGGTAGCATAATGGTATCTTTTAAAAATGGTTACCAATAACAATGTGAATCTCACTACCATCTTTGAGATATTTTCCAAATATTTCTCTTCTTGACCAAACCACAAGTTTAATTTGTACCCAGTTAAATTCTCATAAAAGAGTGTCTTTGACAGATGATTTTTTTTTTTTTCCTTCATGTCCCAGAGAAATGGCAGATGGGCTATTTTCACTTTTGGGGGGAAATGTTCCATTTAGACTGATGCACAATCGCATGGCAGATAGCCTGATGTTCTCCCTTGTCATATGGCTGAACTTTGGAAAGTTGTGAAAGTGACCTGATAATATTACATCCTAAATTATAATTAAAATTGCTAATTTACTTTGTCTCAAGCATGTTGCTTTAATCACCTACTTTATTCTCCACAACGATGCTGAGTTAGATCCCGTTTCTGTTCCCATACTGTATATGGGAAATCTAAGATTAGGGAAAGTGAAATAACTTACCAAAAATCTGTGTCAGACTCATTTGCATTATTTTTGATCATTTGTCATTAGTTCTGAATAATAAGACCCTGATCCATTCTTTAAAAGCATTGAAAATGTAAAATATCTTTTACTTCGCAGGCACAAAATGGTGTGTCTCCATTCTCTGGAAACTCTCTTGCATGATTATAAACAAATGTTGTGGAAGAACAATAAGTATATCTGAGATCAACTTTAAAGATGTAGCTATTCAAAATATAATATAAACATTTATTTGAAAACATCTTGATAAGTCAGAGATGTTCACATTCATACAAGCACATATACCTGGTCAATAAGATCAGAAAATACTCTTAGATTATTATTTGAGTCTTAGGTAGCCCATAAGTGAAATGTGGTGACATACGTGGTGGTTGTGAAAACATATATCTGAAGAGATGTGAACCCTACTCAAAAAGGATATACAATGAAAACCTACCTCAATTGAAAAAAATAGATACTATTTTAAAAATTAAATAATAGATGACTATATTGCTAAAATTTAATTTTTTAATTGAAAAAAATAGGAAGGAAAAATAAAGGGCTAAATGCCTGGGATACATGTGGCAAGGAATGAAAATTACTGGAAAACAATGACAGTGATTGTTATTATGGTAATTGGCATAAATTCAGATTGGTTGGTCAATAGTCAGGGTCTGAGTGACAGAGAGGTAAGAAAAACGATGGGTAGATTCTGTCTTCACTCACTCACCAACTGATTTAACTTTGTTTAAGCTTTCTCGTAATAGTACTGTAAAAATCACACTCTTTACTGATCCCTGTGAATACCAGCAGTGACTTGCAGAGTGACTTTTGCAGTCATCTAAGTGACTGCCATCCGCATACCAGTGTTCCTCCCTTTAATGCATTTTCAAAGGCTTCCTCATCAGCTCTATAACTGCTGTAAATGATCACACACTTTCCCTCCATAACAAGGAAACTAGGAATCAGTGACCTCAGATTTTTTTTTTTTTCCTGTAAAGGTAAAGTTAGAAAACTTTTGTGATTTGAGGGTGATGCAATTTCTGTGACTACTACCCAATTCAGCCATTATAGTGCAAGCAGTCACAGACAGTTCATAAATGAATAAACATGTTCTAATATTCTGCTGTTCTAATAAATCTTTATTTATAAATGCAAGCTGTGGGCCAGATTTAGGCTTGAACACATATTTTGTCATCTGATTCTGTGATCACATGATTCTGTGGCTGGATTCTTATTGAAACTTTTATCCTCCTTCTTCAGATTTTTGCAAAGCAGGGACCAGGTCCTCACTGGTGTTGTACAAACCAGGCCTAGTCCAGTCTTTTCCATGTGTTGCATCCTTCGATAATCATGCCCCACACTACTATGAGTTTATATCAAACCTATTTTTACCATTCTCTCTGAATATTTTTTAATGGGAAAATGTTTTACTCCTGGTTAAAAACAGTTGGTTTCATGTAAAAAATGTTGAATTATTTTTCTTAACAGGAACAGTTTTTGGTCATTTTCAGGGCGATATTGTCTTAGCGACCAGGAGTGACCAGGCACTGTTGCTCTTCACACATAGGTTTGTTTGCACAAAGACATACCTGTGGCTGCTCGGTTTATGTGTTTAATAGGTGGGTGTATACTACCACATAGTTTGGAGCTTTAAAAATTAAAGGCTTGCAGTTGGGAGTTTCAGAGGTTTTGTGTCATGGAAAGAGAGCAGGAAAGATTCAAAGAGTAGACACAGCCATCTTTTCAATAAGCTCATCTTTCACAGAATGTTGGGAGGCAGCCTTCTGGAGGGAACTGATGGAGTTTGCTTCCAGGTGGCTGGGAGACCCAGTGGAAAACAGCAGATCAAAAGCAATCTCAGCAAGTTGCAAGCATGAGAGTGGCGAGGGTCCAGGGTCTTGGCACAGATCTAGTATTAAGCTTTTTGTGCAACTCTCTCTTCTAATCCTAAATCAAACCCCGACACTCAGTCTTTCACATTTATAAGCCCTAAATCCACATGGTAAGTTTCAAAAGAAAGAAAAAACCTACTTTCACTGTTAAAACTTCCCTGAAACCTACTCATGGGAACAGGGAACATATGGTGTTGTAATTTTTTTTTTTAAGTTAGACATGTATCGTATTCAAGAAGTAGCTAAAATCTGTTGGATTCCAGAAACTTCTGTAAGTTGAACTCCAAAATAGATAAATTATTTTTATTAGATGCCATAATGGTCAATTCAAGTAGAAAATCTAGCTGGAAAACGACTTTTCAAAAGAGGAACTCTGGTAAAGTGTAAGTTTATGTCTTGATTTCAAACAACTGGTGATAAGAAAATGACTAGGGTTTCCAGTGAACATGTGGTCACTACAGCTACCACCTGCTGTGTGTCCATGGCAGGAGACTCTGACCAGCAGGTCACTGTCCTTCCATGACCTCTGCGGGCAACATTTCTGAGTGCATGGTACTCCCTCATCACATAGCACAAATGTGGGGGTGTGCACTGCTAAACAGGCATAATCTGAGACGTTTGGAATGCTGAGCCAATGAGGATCAGCCTGGCAGGCCACAGAGAGCTTACATCTACAGACAAATATGCAAAAGGACAGATAGTTAATTGAGTCTAATGGAATCAGGAGAACTTGATGAAGAGCTTGGTTTTGACCTAAAGATGGAACATATGCATGTTGGTTAACAAATGGCTGGTTGGGGAGATTTTTCAGGCAGGGATTTAACCCATGAGGAACTTTTGGGGAAACAGAGACAGAACAGCTAGAACAGAAGAAGGAACGGGAACAGAAGAAAAAGTAATTTTAAGCAAGGTGTACAAGTACTATGGGGGAGGAGGGGATGAAATAACACAATATGATGTAAAATTTCACCTGCATAATCTTTCTCTTTCTTCCTTCAGAATGGATTTTTCCAAAGCATTTTGGGGATCTAGTCCATTTTCAAAGAGAAACACACCCTGCAATGGACTTGAAATATTTGGAAAGAATGCTTAACAATCTTTGATCTTGCATGGAACTCACATATGGCCTTCTCTGTTTATAGGAGTAAATAGGCTGGCTGTAATAAACAGCTTATCTGAGAGAGGTGGTATAAGAATGACACAAATGTCATCCAGTGCCGAGAGAAATATAAAGATATTCCAGAATTTTCAGAGAACTCCTTTTTAACCAGAAAATGACAAACTAATTTCCAATGGAAAAAAGAAAACTTAAGTGAGAGTTTTTATGGAAATAAATCTACTATAAAATTCTACCAAATAAGGTTGTCTTGGAATATAGAAAATAATATCTTCCCCCTCAAGCTGACTTTTATTGACATCTTTCCAAATTATTGTCCAGTTTTGCACATTCAGAGTTTTATTATGAGTCCTTTTTTATCCAATTTTGCATAATGTTACTTTCCATATTTCAGAAGATCATACCATCCATTTATAATGATTGTGAACACTTCATCCCTAAGTAATTAATATTGACAATTCTGATTATGTGTCAGTGTTGGATGATTGAGAAAGTTGTTTAAAAAGGAAAAGGTTTTCTGCACTAGGATTTAATATATCCACAAATCACTAAAGTTTAGTAGAAAGAAATGAATTGTTTTCATGAAATAGTTGAAACAGTTCAGTGGTCCTTTCCCATCAAAAATTTGGCAGAGACAGAAGGAACGGAATTAATTTCAGAAATCTGACTATCTGCTAAAACCACATCATTTAAGTATTACTGATTGTCTTTGATAAACTTTATCTTTAGAGTACTTTTAGGTCCACATCAAAATTGAAATGTCACCTAAAGTCCTTGGATTATATTAGCTGACTTTTGGTATGGAATAATCTGTGCATTTGGACAAATGTGTAATCACATATGTCCACCATGATGGTGCCACACAGAATGGTTTTGTGCAAAGTTCTCTCTGGCTTCATTGCTCTTACAAAAGGAATTTAGAGAAAAACCCAACCAAATGTCTAAGCCAGAGCCATGATTGTGGCTCTCACAATGAGAGGGGTTTTATGGGATCAATGGTGAGGTTTTATGGGATCAATCATCAGTGTGGGGTAGTGAGGAAGCAGGGTATTCACTGACCTGGGTTTATAGTTTTCAAAATAGACAGGGATTGGTTTAACTTAAAAATAGGAAAGTTAGGTAGCAAAGAGCACATTCCAGTATAACAGATTCATGACATGAAAGTCTCTGTGCTCTGTCTGTTCAACTCTCCCTTCTCCAGAACTCTGAAAACACCAGTATCTAACAATATTCATAGTTTTACCTTTTCCAAAACATTATGTGGTTAGACTCCAAAAGTCTTTTCAGATTGCCTTCTTTCACTATTAATAAAAGCACTTACAGTCTATCTTACCTTTTCATAACTAATGGCTCATTTCTTTTCAGCACTGAATAATATTCCATTGTCTGAATCTGCTGGAGTCTATTTACTCATTGTCCTTACTAACGGACAATTTCATTGCTTCTCAGTTTGGGAAATTAGAAATAAAGATTATACATCCATCTGTAAGCCATTCTATGCACATACGCTTTCAGCTCACTAAGATAAACATCATGGGGTGCAATTGCTGAGTCTTATGATAAGACTATGTTTCCTTGCAAGAAATGGTCAAACTGCCTTTGAACATAACTGTACCACTGGTCTTTCCTACAGCGATAAAGTATACCTCTCAATAGCTCCACACCCTTGCGGTATTTAAGTGCTTTCACAATTCTAACAGATGTAGAACATAACTACTTGCTATTTTTTTAATATAATAGAATAGAACAAATACACCCTGCTTCAGTTAGAAAGTGAAATCATTTTGCCAACTTCACCTCCATGATTTCACCAAGAGTTTTAAACTATAACTAATGCCACTTGGACAATAATTTTCTGTCACTCAGAAGTGAATTCTCAAACCGATTGTGGAGAATTTTCTTTTTCTTAATTAGCATGTTTATCAAGATCATGGATGAAAATGGAGAAAAATATTTCTCTCCCTTCACTCGATCTCAATCTCTTCAAGTGGTTGCTATCAAGTTTTGTTTTCACCACTCCAATGAAATCATCAATAAAGATCAGCAACTTCTTTCTGCCAAATCCAAAAATCAGTCAGTGATTTGGCTTCTTCTCATTAGACTTAGGCAGATTCCTCATGCTACATGTTCTGAACACATGCCATACTTTGTCCCTCACTCCTGGACTTCTTACCAGACACCCAAATTCTGATGAGCTAGCATGTGGACACAATTCATGAAACAGGAAAGAAAAGCAAAACAAGGACTCTTTATCCGCTAACCATTGATGAGATGACTTTCAAGTGCAATCAAAGTGAACTCCCCAACTGGAAAAAAGTCCTGTTAACTTGAGCAAGCATCCGTCCACCTTCTAAATAGGAATTATTGCATTAAACCATATTGACATGCAGATAATAATAATAATAACAACAACAACAATAATAATAAGCAGTTCAATGAGGAAATCTCAGTTTATGTGACTCACTGTTTTAAGCAAATATTAACATTGGCTTGTCAACATTGTTCTTTGTATCCCTTTTTCTGATCACCAAAAGTCATATTATTTCAAAAGAAACCTATACAGGAAGAATAAACTAGATAAACTGTTTGAGTAACTAGTTTCATTACTAGTATCCTTGGTGAATTTACTTAGTATATTCCATGGATGAAACATAGATGAAAAAAGCAAATATTTCCTAAACATTGTAACAGGTTAGTTCTACTTGGGGAAGTATTGAGGTAACAAAGGATTCAAACATCTCTCCCTATCAGCTGCTTCAAAATCAGCTCAGGTTGAACATTATTGGAGTCTCTTAAAAATGTTCAGAGTGTTCTTTCCTTGGAAGTTTTACACACACATAGCCAATTCAGCAGGAAAAGATGTGAACAAGCCTTCAACAATGATACATAGAAATATTTGAGCAATTTTTCTAAGATAGGAAAGTGGGCTGTTTCCCTGGGAATTCCCAAAATAATCACAACCACATTATTCAGCAAACTGATGCCTACATGCAAAATGATTAGCTGCTTGGCCTTAAACAAGAAGGTTAGTGGAGATGAACCACAACTCATATTGTTCACAAGACTACAATTTTTATGATTCCTCATTTTCCATGAAAGTCAAATTTACATTTTAATTCCATGCTCCCACATAAAAAATGAAAGTGACTACATTTCACCTTCTTATGCTAGATGACAAGTAATTTCCTGCTTGAAATAGTTGGTGAATTTGAAGGGATCTGAGAAACAGTTCGAAGATGGGAATTAGGTGTCCCATGGGATTTAGGACTTCCCATCCTCAAGATTTTCAGCTTCACATTTATGTACCCATCACAGCTCAGGCATTTTAATCTTATATGTCATGTTTGCGATTTCCTGCCCTGACTTAGCTATACATGGACACGTGTGAATATATACACACCGGCAGAGCAAAGGATTTGTAAGAAAAGATGACGAGATCTAGGCTTAAGGGACATCGACTGAGAGGAAAGCATAAAAGAAAGAACATTCAGGATGGGGAACACAGACATGAATTAGCAAGCATTGAAAGACATCATTTGATATCTCAAAAAATTCTCAAAGACAAAATATGTGTGTGTTAAAGAGATGAGACAAAAAGATGCGTGGGTGTGCAGATAATCCTGAAAGGTGATATGTAATCGGCCTAAGAATGACCACATGCACATTACAGGTAAAATCATTCAATACGTATATTCTTCAAGACATAATAACTGAGATGAATTTGATATCCATCAGAGGATAAAAGAAAGTAGTGAGGAAAAAATGAATGATTATCTAGGTCAACTGTGGATCATGACTTTCCCTTCTCCCTGATTCTGAACTCTCTCTTGGACTCTCTCATGGATGGCACTTGCTTTAGAAACAGAAAAGAAGTGGTCATTGATTTTTCTCTTGGCCAGTTTGTTCTGAGGCCCTCAGAGCTAATCAGTTACCACCTCCTCTTACTTATCTTATCAAAGCTTTCTAATTTCCTCCATTTAGAGATGTCTGACTTTGCAGTTGCTGAAATCTCTAAGTCTGGGTACATAAGGAGATTAAACTGAGTCACCAATTCCCCTTGATCTTCTCTGCTTCCTCTCTTATTCCCCTTGAAGGTGTGTCTCTGTTTACCAGGCAAGATAAGGGCTTCAGACAAAGCAGGAATAAGACCTTAGAAGTTGCAACGGATTTAGTTATTTGTGCTGTTTTTGCAGTAGGTGACGAGAAAATTCCACACTGGGAAACTGCAAGAGCTCTTCAGCTATAGTTCATTCTACTCAGTCTATGAGAAATCTGAGCTCTGTGAATTTTGAGGGTGTAACCAGAGTCCAGCCCTTTTAAAGAGTAGTGATTAGTTGAAGTGTTTCTGACAGCTAAATAAATATTTTCTAAATAAAAATATAACATGTGTTTTAAATGGAATATCAGGACATTTTTAGACCTGAGGATTGCTACTCTGGGATTCCCCAGCTGCCAGCTCCTGTTCTAAGTAGAAACTGCTATTTTCTGACTGTTGCCAGCTGGAAACTCCACTGGGCCCAACTAAATGGCATTTTGGTTAAACCATACCAGGTCCAGGGCTGTAAGAAGAAGAATACATATGTGCAAACTTTAGGAAAAGTAGGTTTTAAACTACTCTGAAAATATGAACAGGATATCAGATTTAGAATCAAAGTCAGGAACAATAACTGAAAAGACCCACCTAGGAAAATGTTTGATCTCAAAGAAAGATAAAAATCCTTATCAAGACTACAGCCAATCACTTGATGGAGGATGACACAGGGAACAAAGAGACCAGTGTGGCTGAATTGAGTGTTCTCTTGCAAGATTAAAAAGGAAAAGAAATTACAATAAAATTCAGAGAGAGATATCATCAAGGACAGCTCAAAAACATCACTGAACTACAAAAAGCATCACCAGAATGATTGCGGGTGTAAATACCTAGCATAATGTGTCTGTGATTATATTGTGACTTTAATAAATCTACATGAAATACATAAACTAAGTAAAATGCTCAAATGAGTTAAAGTTACTCTTCATCCCCTACCCTCATCCCAGAAAGCAATTGTTTATGTATTTTTCCAGAAGTTTCCTACACATGTGCAAGCATAATATACCTTAGTGGTTCTCAAATGGAGAAATTGTTGGAGTCCTGATCAATTTAGAAAATTGGAGTAAAATAATTATAATATTGGAATAAAATAAGTACTTGCATGAGAATTGATTGGAGCAAAATAAGCTGCAATATGTAAGGAGTTGATCTCTAAGCAATATTCAGAAATCTTGATATCATGGAGAATGGCAGTAAAAATGTAACATTACATTTTAATGAAATAAAAATGTAAATCAGGTGAAATGTACGTGAAATGAAGCAATTTTATTCAACAAGACATTTGGCAGTTTTCCATATCAAAATTGTTAATATAATGTTATAGTATCATTTGGTAAGTATATGTATGAATAACTTGCATAGTTGAGTTCCTCGATCAAAAATGTACCAGTGAAAGTGTCCATTTTTGGTGAACAAGGCAAGTCCTATTGTGTAGGACAGTTTTATAATTCATTGAGAAAAATGAATAAACACCTTTCAGAAAAAGTCCATTGTATTTTAATGAATGGAATAGATCATAAATAAATTGTGGAATAGATCATAAATAGGATGTTAAGCATGTATTTTGCACTTAACTATGCTCTCTGTCATTTTTTGTATCACTCTATCTGGGAATCACAGAAATCTGTTGCTATAAAAATTAAATAGGAAACTGAGGCAGAGATGGTAAATATCTTGCCAAGTCTTACACAGCTAATTAGTTTGGGTCTGGGCTACAAGCCAAGGATTCCTGGCTCTGGAGTCCACATTTTTAATCATGATACTTTGTTGCACGTAGCATATAATAAAGTCCTAAATAATATGTAATAGTCAAGATTCAAAATATGAAAAGAGTTGCAAGTGACAAATGTAAAGTCTCACAGCAGACTCCAAAAAAGTTCATTATTTCAATTACAGGTTTACATATCCTACGATTAATATAATAGTCCACACATGAGCACATCAATTTCTGTTATCACCCACTTTGTTCAACTGATGTCATCAGGAGAAGTCGATGCTGGAGAGATTCTTGCTCCTGTTAGCAACCATACCCACCAGCAGAGTGGGAACCAGCCCTACAACCAGGTTCAAGTAACTCTGGAGACCTGAATGAGGACTCATGGTTGCAAAACAGAACAACAGATCATCTAAGAAATATTTATTAGAAAGGATTTCTGCATAACTTATACAAAAGTGGCCAGTGCTATCAAAAGAAAGAGATTTGGAGTCAGGAGGCCTGAGAGTGGGAGAATATTGATAGATTGTCGCCGGTGGGGGTTACCTAACAGTGAAAAGGCAGAGATAGCCACCATAGGTGTGATTCAGGCATTTCTGGCAATGACAAGAACAGAATCTGGGGCTAAACACAGTGAAAGGAGTCTTTAGATCAGGAAGGAGGCTGTTTCTTCCCACAAGTCCATCTAATGGATACATGGAGACTGGTGGAGGTGGTCATTAAAAATTCATTTGTGGTTGCATGCACCCCAAGTTTCTACTCGTAACAGCTGATTGATGATGGCTCACATGTATATATTCCCTTCAGTAAATGGCACTGTTGGATAAAGATCATGCTTCTGATTAGAGACTGAACAGAAGCAAGCCCCAGGTACTTTCTGGAAGGGTGCATATAGATAATAATTCCAAGGAGGGGTGATTCAGGAGAGTCAGGCAAACTCTTAGGATAGAGTTCCACCCTAGGTGGGAATGAAGGTATGTAGACAAGGTCTATGTCCATTACCTCAACTGGTAGGCATCGGGAATAGGCAAATTCTCTCTGAACAAATTCAGTGGTGCATGTAGACTCAACCAAGACTCGCCGAGTCCTCCATGAAGGATTCCAGGATATCTGAGTGTCTTATGCCCTACCAGGTAAATGAAGCACTAATGTGCTTCTCACAAGTATGTGGAAACACTCTTTCATGTAGTCCGTAAGTCTACTTTTTCAGTTTTGATTTATTTAGATATATACCACTATCAAATCCATGAAAAAGAACCAATTATATTGTAAATATTAATGGAAGGAGAATGTTCCAATACCAGGATACTTCAGATGATCCTTTGATGAGGTAAATAGCAAATGGTACCTGAAGAAAATGTTTAAGAGGTCCATAGTGGTCACATTAGCTATCCCCATCTTTGTTTTGAATCAACTACACTCCCAGGCTGAAATATTTTTCTCATATGGCCTTCCTTACTCATATTTTACCAGGATTATACTAATAATCCAAATTCAAAAGGCAAAGGATGATTGCTTTTGGGAGTGATAATAGGAGATGAGTTTGGGGACCAGGTCCTCATCTCTCATGAATGATTATGTGGCATGGGGTTCATTAGTGTGTACTGTTTTTTTATCCATGAAAATAAACTCAGATATGAGGTATATTATGCCATGAACCCTGCCGTCTCTAAGGTCCTATTTTGGGGGGATGGAAGATCCCAAATATACTTGCTATTATAGTCCAGTTGTGAACAAAACATAATTGCAGTAATAATAGAAATTAGAGTCACCAAGAAGCATCCTATGACTTTTAATAATCCCATGGATGGTCTGGATTTGAAGTCATGGTTTAATAAGTGGTTGTTATTTTTCCCCTGAGAAAATGAGTAATGTCTCTTGTGTTAGAAAGTACTTTTCAGCAACTACTATTTACAGAAAAGGTAAAAGCATTCATGAATGTTTAATGAATCTAGTGACGTAGAGTAATAAAAAAGCAAGAAAGAAAGTGAGATAATTAGAAGGTAAAGAAAAGAAACTCTCTGGAAAGGGAAGAACACCCAGCATGTTCCTTTGGATGATTCAAGCCAGGTTCCGTTCCTCAAGTGATTTCTGTTTCTCATTAGAACTTTCCACAAAAAGTAGCTTTCAAGCCCAAGTTACAATACAGCCCCACACATTTCCAAACCTTTCTATTTAACACTGGGACAAAACAACCACTATTACTTTCCCGCTGACTTCATTAAAATGCAAGCCTGCTCCCTTTCCAGGCCAGGTGAGAAATGGTGAGTGTTTTAAACTTGGAGGAATCAAGGAACTCCATAAAATGTTTTATCAGTCAATGACTGGGTTATAACTTTGGGAAGGTTGAGGAAAATGATTTCCAATATAGCATAGGAAAAGAAAAAAAAAATGAATTGAAGCATCATTGCTGTTAAATTGTTAAGGGTTCTCCATGCGTCGGTAACAAGCATCTCGAAAATTTACAAGAGCAGTTAGAATCAGAAATTAATGAAAGAGTTTTGTAACCATTCATTAAAATCCAGCCATCTTGCTCCAAAATACACTGAAAGCCCCCAATTGAGACATTCCTTGTTTCCCCTCAGGTCTTAGTATTCAAGGAATATTATATCCACTTCCATCATCTTTATGCCTAACTTTATTCTAAGATTAAAGTTTAGCTTTTTTTTTTTTTTTTTTTTGAGACTTGGTCTCGCTATTTTTGCCAGTGGAACCACAGGCTCACATTGCCCGGGGTACCCCGGACTCAAGCAATCCCCAGCCTCAGCTTCCCAGGTAGCTAGGATTACAGGTGTGCATCACCACGCCCAGCTGTTTTTTTGTTTTTGTTTTTGTTTTTGTTTTGAGCTAGGTCTCACTATGTGGCCCTGGTGGGACTCAAACCGCGATCCCCGGCCCCAGCCACAGCTTCCTAGGTTGCCGTTTATAGGCATCCGCCACCATGCCTCACCCAAATTTCTTCCTCTTTTCTGTCATTTTTTTTGTTTAATTTTTTTCATTTGCAATCCTGATTGCCAACATTCACTTAGAAAAGGAACTTATTAAAATCCAAATCCTCTCTATCTAGAGTCCTGTTTTTTCTTTTCTCTCATTTCCTTGGAACTTATTTTAAGTTCTTCTTTTGCCAAGCTAATGCAGATTGAATTTTGTGGTTTTGAAAGATCATTGCTTTATTGGAGATTTGATCCGAAAGCAGTATGGATGGAGAGAGGAAAGGAAAATTCTACATTAATCCAGGTGAGAAATTAAACTTGCAGACCTCACATTCATTCTTATTAGCCATGGATATGCTACTATGGAAATACTACTCTGAGCTTTGCATCCATTCATGGAGGTTTTCCTTTTTTAATGAAATCTAAAGATAGATCACCAAACAGGCTAGTACTCAGAGAGACTGAAATGCTGTTCATGGAGTTATTATTTCCAACCATGATCATACAATGATTTGGGATTCTCCTGCCTTACCTAATGTCAGCTGCCTTCTTGATATCTGTTCTGATGTTGAGTAATATCTGCGATTGAAAATGCCAATGAAATGATTCATATGTTTCCTTATGTGTTGTTGTTATCCATTTTCACTTAAATAAGACACAGAGAAAGACAGAAAGAGACAAAGACAGAGAAAGATAGGCAGGGAGGGAAAAATCAGGGAGAGAGAAAAAGAGGGAGAGTAAAACTATGTGTACTTATGTTTAGCAAAGGAATGATTTTGTGTATATCTTGGTCATGTTCTTTTTTAAGTGAATTTATCATAAACTTTGATTCTCTTTCCAGCTCTGCTAGTCTATCTTTTCTATTTCTTTCTGAGGACCTCACTCACAGCATCTGCACACGTTTTGGAGGTAACCATCTGAAAGCATGGCAAACTTAAACAAGCTTTTTGACCTGTGACCCTGGGTACCCTGTGGGTGGTATCCAGAACTCTCAGAAGGATCCATAGGTCCTCCCACCCACTGCTCTGTCCCAGAGTCATCAAATAATTGTTTTACGGAAGACCTTCCAGGTGCCCCAGTGCCATAATAAGATGCTAAAGATGCTAAACTCTGGTGGTTTTTTTTTTTTTTTTTTTTTTTTTTTTCAGACTAGGTCTTGCTATTTTTTGCCTGTGGAACCACAGACTCAAGTTGCCTGAGGTACCACAGACTCAAGCAATCCCTAGCCTTATCTTTCCAGATAACTGGGATAACAGGCGCACGCCACCAGGCCCAGCTATTTTTTTGGGGGGTGGGGGGACACTAGATCTCACTGTGTTTCCCCCAGCGCGACTCAAACCGCGATCTCTAGCACCAGCCGCTTCATAGGCTGAAGCTTACAGGCACGCGCCACCGTGCCCGGCTTTAAACTCTCTATTAATAATACTCTTGGGAGGGAAATGCTTTTAGACGTTATCACAAAACCTAAAGGGAAATACTTGAAAAACGAGAGCAAGATGAAAACCTGATGGAGTGAGGAATGAAATGCCTGGGAAGGGGAAAGAAAGGCACTAATAAAGAGGGAGGAAGCCAAGACAAATCCCACCTCCCTGCCAAACGTCTCAGAGGTACTAAGTGAAGTGAGAGATGTGTCTGCTTATACCCAGCTTCTTTGAAGCCAATACTTTCTCTGGGACTATAGAAAGGAGAGTATGATGTTGTCATTGATGCATTCATTTATATTCATATATACACTCGTTGAAACAGACTCAAAATCATTCTTCCCATTTTGGCAACTGGTTCACTTTTCCTCGTTGTTTGCAGCAGCTTAATTTTTACTGGGGCTTGTTTTGCTGGTGAGCTCCCAAGTGACAGAGCTGTCCTGTGAAATCATGTTTTAGGGTCAATTCCTGATGCAATCAAGTGTGACAATTTTGTATCCTGTTCACATGGAAATGGAGCTAGAGAAACATTACTTCTGAAAAGAATTGACTGAATTGGAACTAAGGTTTGAATCCAGGAACCTGTGTTTAAATCTTCTTCACTTTGTACCAGATCTCTTATTCTGTTTGCCTATACATGAAAAAATGAGCTAGAAGAAAAGGAGGCAGCTAGTAAAACCAATTCTGTGTGCAGCTCTGCAGATTTCAGTATGCACAGATGCCAAAACAGGCTGCAAACATAGCTGACTCTTAGTCATTCCAACTGCCTTCTTAGGTAGGGAAGGATGAAATGGATCCCCTGCTATGCAAATGTCCTTCCTTTTCTTGCTGATCTTTCTGACTAGGTGGTAGAGGGAAGACCTAATTTTGTTACGGAATCACTCACCAGTGCCTGAGTTAGAGGAAGCCACTAATATCTCTGGACATCTATTTCTTCAGGCATATAATAAGATAATTATATTTTAAGTAATTTAAGATAAAATATAAATTAAGAACTATATTTAAATAATACCTAAACCTCATAAACATGAGACTAAAGAAATAAGGACTTCTGGTCTTTATTTTAGAACATGGAATTATTTTATTTATTTATTTTTTGGAACTTAAATTTTGCACTTTAACAAATATACAGCTTTATTGACTTAATAAAATACTGAAAGCTTTATTTCTATTGAAGTAAGTCTTACTTTCTTAACAAATTTTCAAGAGTGCAATGTACTATTGTCATCTGTAGTCATGAAATTGTGCAGTGGTTCTCGAAAAAAAATTTTGTCTCACATAGCTGAAATGTTATATTTGTTGATTAGCAACTCCTCCATTTTTCCTACCACCCCAACTAACATTATTTTTTCTTTGACCTTTTAAATATTTTATATAAAACTAATCATGCCTTATTAACCTTTCTATACCTGGCTTATGTTATTCATAATGTCTTCAAAGTTTCATCTATGTCATCATACACTATAAGACTTCATTCTTTTTCCAGACTGTATAGTATTCCTGCCCATGTACCTATTGCATGTCTTTTCTTTTCTTTCCTTTTTAATTGATTGCACATATATATTTTTAAGCATTGCTGTATACCCCAAGCTTCTCCCACCATCTTGTCAGCCATGCACCATCCTATTTTTTCCTTTTTAAATTGGTTTGCCATTAGTTATTACATTTTAAAAGCACTCATCATATTCTTGTAATAAACCCATTATGTCTCAATATTTTACAATATATTGCATCGCATTACATATATTTTCTTCATTTATCAATGAAGAAATGAAATACTATTTCCACATCTTGAAGACTGTGGATAGGGCTGGAATGAACCTGGGGTTTCTGATATTTCTTCAAGATCCTACTCTCAATTCTTTTGGATAAAATATTAAAGAGAAGTATCAACACTTCTCTGGTGCCTTTCTTGGCAATGATAATTACATGATAGGTATGAAAAATTATCAATTTATTCATTTAAAAGCGGAAAGTACCATGTCTAATGTTAGGAATCATTTAGAGAGTGACTTATGGGTATTAAGTGCCTACAGTGTGTCAGCTGCTGGACTGATTCACATCTACTGAATCATTTATTTCTTACTGAAGTGACCCATTTGGGAAGAGAAATTGGGATTCAGGATGACAGAAATTGTCTCAGTATTCACAGATACTAATCCACAGAGGTAGTCTTCAAACTCTGGGCTAGCTAGTATATACTCCATATTCTCCACATGCTCCATATTCTCCATAGTCCCATTTCTAAATATGCTTAGCCTTTTGCTGTGCTGTTGATGTTAAACATATTTCCATAGGTGCATTCTCACATAAATTAAAAAAAAAATCACTCTCAATAAGTAATCTAAAAAAAAAAGCTATGTTCAGGAGAAAGTCTTTCACTTTCACTTTTAAGGCATTCTAGAAATATTCTTATTTCACTATTAAGAACTATCTAATAATAGAACATTAGAATTAAAGATCTGGGAAGATTTGAATTAATGGTCCAATATGACTGATATATAGAAATGTGTGTCCTGCATGTTATTTATTCACTACCATTTGAAAACCTTCTGGTTAGAGATAAGGAAGTAGACTTTTCAATGTCGGAGGTAAGGACTGACAGTGTGAATTTGATTTTCTCAGCTAAACACTAAAGTTACTTAGTCTAGACCTGTACTTAAGGTAGACTTTTTGAACTAAAGCCTTCTTAGAAGGATACTCTGAGGCTTAAGTCAATATATTATGATTAAATGCCTTGGCATTTTTAAGTATTTTACTAAACATGGGAGATTAAGAAAACCAAGAATCATAAATCTCCTTGTCCTTGGCCTACATCTGGTCTAATAATAGAATTAAGAATTTGAAACATCTTAATCCTTTCAAGTGGAGGAAGATGAACTCATGCCTTTAGAGATTGTCAAACTCTATGGTTGTGCACTTTCACTGACTGAGATGAAGACATACAGGGCTCCACTAATCACAGTTAGATGTTTTCTAAATTAAGACTTTCAGAGACAGGACGGGGGCCGTTTCTTTTGTCTCATATTGTTGGTTTTCTTTCAAAGGTTGCACAAGAGCAAATGCAGAAAAATTTGTCAGGTTGCAGCTATTGAATATGTGGTCCAAGGGGCTACTACAAGTTTCATAATTTCTTCAATTTCCTTTTTTATTTCCTGGTATGGCTACTCCCTCCCCAAGTTGTAGATATTGAGATGATAATTTATATCAAAATATATGTCTTAGGAATATAGGTTTCCAACTCTATAATATTGCTTGTTATTCCACTATACCAACAAGAACCTGTCATCTTCCATCAGACTTCCTCTCCCATTGGCACACATCATACCTCTTCCCATCCTGGTAGCCTCAGTCATAGTCTAGTGTGCTCTCCTCTTTATCATTTTCTCTCCTCCAATCTCCTTCCCCATTCCTGTCCCCTTCAGGATGCTTCAGATCTATGATAACTTTCAAGGTGTATCCTTGTCATCATTTGTTTGTTTGTTTGTTTTCTATATTTCACATAGAATTGAAACCATCCAGTGTATGACTTTTTCCTTCTGACTTATTTCACTTAGAATGAATCCATTCATCTCTATCCATGTTGCTGCAAATGGCAGGGGTTTATTACTTAATTTTTTATTGCTTAGTGGTATTTCATGTTGTATATACCAAATCTTCTTGATCCAGTTGTCTGTTTTGAAACATTTATACACTCTTTTGTTTTCCTTGCTGTTGAAATGAGTCCTCAAAGATGTTTCTAAATTTTATACTATGGATTCTTTTCCTGTGATTGCTTCTCTATATTTTATGGCTTCAGTCTTACTTACATCTAGGTTTTTAATCAATTTGAATTTGATTTTCATGTATGAGACAGTAGTCTGATTTCCTTCTTTTGCATGTAAAAGTTCAGTTTTCCCAGCACCATTTGTTAAAGAGATTTTCCTTGTTCCAGTGTATATACTTCACCATTTTATCAAAAATTAGTTGCCCACAAATGTGTGGCTTTATTTCTGTCCTCTCAATTCTATTCCATTGGTCTGCTCATCTGTTTTTGTTCCAGTACCACGCCATTGAAATTATTATGACTTTATAGTGAAATTCAAAGTCTATATGTATGATACTCTTATTCTTTCCTATTTTAATAGGAAAGCTTTGGTTATTCAGGGCCTTCTGTGGTTCCATATGAATTTCAGTAATCTTCATTCCATTTCTTTGCATAAATGTCATTGGCATTTTAACTGGGATTACACTGAATCTATAAATTGCTATTTGTAGAATACCAATTTTGCAATGTCAATTCATGCTTTCTATAAGTAGGAAATATCTTTTCATGTCATTGTGTCTTCTATTTCTTTTAACAATATTTCATAGTTTTGGTTGCATGGTTAAGTTCTTTATCTCATTTATTAGTTTATTCCCAAGCATCTAATTTCTTTTTTGCATGTGACGTTGTAAATGGGATAACTATCTTAACTTCTTCTAACTCATCGTTTGAATGTAAAAAGGCAACTGACTTTTGTGTGTTGTTTATGCTTTATACCATTTTTGCTGAATTGGCTCATTGTTTTGCTTAGGTTTTCCATGGAGTCTTTGGGGTTTCCTATGTGTATGATCATATCATCTCCAAATAGTGGTAGCTTTACTTCTTTCCCAATTTGGATTCCTTTTACAGATTTCTCTCTTTTATTTCTATTTGGTAAAATGTCATCAGAAGAAATTGATAGTTACAAGTGTGATATAAAATGATGGAAAAATAATGACCTGGTCTTTAAGAAAATCTCTTTTGACAGTAGTATCATGACAAGCTGGACAATGAAGAGATTGTAGCAGTAACTTCAAGGTTGCCCATGTTGGAACTAGTTTTTCCAGAATGTATTGGCTATGGTCCTCTGTTGGAGTAGGCTTCTAAACCCTGTCTCTATATTTGCCTAGATCTTTGCAGATGTGTGGGGGGGGGGGGGAAGGGGGAAGTGATGGAAGTGATGGGGAGCCCATCATGTGATAACAATACACTGCACCAAGGTGATGGTCATCAAATCACACCTTGTGAATTTCCTTCTCATTTTTCCGCTACTCCAAACAAGTCAAGATGCCCACTTGAGCACAACTAGCCCTTATTTTCACTTATTATGTCAGCAACTTTATTCCACAGCACAGAAAATGTGACATGAGCTCTGTAGTCAATAATGTGTGCTAAAATTCTGGGTAAAAAAATACTGACAATTGCCAAGTATTATTCCATTTGTTTTGACAAGTCAAGGGTGAAACATAGAAACTTATTTCCATGTGCAGAGTCTAAAACAACCCGTAATCGAAAGAAAATGGATTGAGGATGAAATATCATAGGGAGAAGCAAAGCAGATATGTTAATTATGTAAGCTACAGGTTCAAATTAATTAATTGCTCTCATTACAATTATTTATCAAGTTACCATTTTAACTGCAAAGATAGCTACCTAACAAAAATTCTTCACACAATTCCTCCTATACTTTCCATGAAGAAATGGATGCCAAACCCATCTGGTCTGGACTATTTCATCTAACCCTCAAATATAGCCCTAGAGAGACTGCCTTTAGAACCAACAAAAATAGCACCGCTGTTGACCACAAAATAGACCGTTTCTACTACTGGTCTGGTCCATTTCTGGTCAATCCAATTTGTTCGGAGGATTTTTAGACTGAAGCCTAAAAGGCAGAAAGAATGGTGGGAAATGTTTCCTCCTAATTCTAGAAAAAAATGGAGTTCTTCTTCACTCCTATGAAATATAAATGAAGAAATAGGAGCTGTCCTGGACAGAGAAAATTTTCTCAAGTATATTCACTATTTTGATCTTCTAACCGTCTTGTGTTCATTACCATGCCATGCCTTAAAAAGCTGCCAAAGGTTTGTTTGAGGACAGGATTGTACAGATGAACAGGAATCAAAAAAGAAAAGAAGAAAAAAAATTAGGACCATGATTTTTTATTTGTTATCTATTACAAAATCTCTTCTCAACTTCATGCCAGGATGACTGCTAGGGGCAGGGAGGAGGTGAGGAAGTTAGATGAGGACTCTTCTCTGACTGAGGTATTCTATTGTATGGTACAGCAACCTCCGTTTATGTTAATGACTTTGACAAGAGGTGGGAGAAAGGCCCTCATCATTTCTCACAAAGGCTTCATTGACAAAATTTTTATGATTTTATTTGAAAGCACTTCCTACCAAGAGCAAGACTTTGAAGTTCATTCTTTGTTCAGTCATGTTTACTAGGGTTCTTTCAAGAAGAAAATGAAGATTAAAAACATAAAACACAGCCTCTATGTCCACTGCTCTGTACTTAAAAATCTTCAAAATACGTCGTTGCAGGACCCCAAGTTAACTTTCAAATCATCCTACAACGTTGTGTGTCTTACATCCTTGATTAGTAAAACATAAATTTAGATCATTGATGTGGCTCTCTTCTGCATAGCTAGTTTATCCCACTTCGCTGAGCAGGAAGTATGTTGGTGTGTTTGTGTGTGTGTGTGAAAGTATAAGTACTGGTGCATCTCAGCATGGAAAATTGGAACACAGTTCTGTAACTATCATCATTTTACTTTCTAGATCTATTTCTTTGTATGATACCCTGTACAGCTTCAAGGGATTACTTAAAATGATCCCTGCTGTAATTTTTCCCTTTTATCTGTTTTTTTTTTTTTAATCACCTTGGACATTGCAATAACTTTCCAATCCAATCTAAGCTAAACTTAATGAAAGCAGTCATGTCTGCTTTAATAACTGATTTCTAGAAGTGTCTCTGTTGTTTTCTTGTGGAGGTTTATTGACAACCCTTTGCCTTGTGTCTACCCTCAGTTACTTTGTGAGTATGTACTTTCTTTTTGCTGTTAAGCCATGGTGGTCTGACAACTGTTTGCCTAAGTTCATCCGCCTGTCCCCAACTGTCTCTGGATTCTCTAAGCCATGCTGAAATCTCACTATGTAAAATACAAAGTCAGTTAAGGAAACAGAAGTGTCCCATCAAATAAATAGAAATGCCTGGGTTCTCTTCTGAATGAAAGCAGAGGCTATGTCTTTTATAGATACTTTATGAACAAAACTTTTTTTTCAGACCAAAGATTATAAAATCACTACTGAAAACTTCCTGTACCTTGACATCCTCCTACTTCAGTCAAGTACACTAAATGTATTTTATTTCTTATTAACTTTTCTTTCATATCTAACTTTATATTGTAAACTGCCTCCTTTCATTGTTATCCACCCAGGAGTGATTTCTTGGCACAGAATGAGGATGAAACACAGCCAGATTTTTTTTTTTTTTTTTGGCACAGGGTATCAATTCCAACTGATATACCAACCTAGTGAAAAGAGATTAGAGCTCTTCTCAGCACTGTCTGCATGATTATTCCAGAACAAGGCCACAGAGTTCTAGGGGCTATTTCTTCAAACTAGGTGACATGTCCAAGTTTATTCTTTGAAACATAAAACTGGTATTGTTACTCTCTAAGTGTTGCAGCTTTATTAAAAAGGTTTGCTTGTTCTCTGGGTAGGTTTCCTCGCTTCGTGTATTTATGTTGTCTGTTTGCTTTTCTTGTCACTGTTCTCTTTTTAATTTGAAATCCAGATTAAGTGAAAATTCCATGTTGTTGTTTGACTATTATGGGTAAGAATATAAGTAAACAATAGAAACTTTACATAGTTGAGAACATTTTGCATGAAGATGATGGCTGTGACTGGAGATGATCTCAGTATTTTAATGCTACTTAAAGTTTCTGGGGAACAGTTCTTCAGAGTGATGAAGAATGTGAGAGTGAATTTTCTTTAGATTGTCAAATATCCTGTTGCTTCCATATACAATATATAGTATCCAGATTGAGTTACACTAACCCTATTGTCTTTCCCAGCACATCTTTCTGTGTAGCATAGTGGAAATCAGTACAATCCCTTGGAGTGATCAGGAATCGGAAGTCAGAACATTTGGTCTCAAGTCCAAGCTCACTTTCTTCTCACAGAACAAGGGTTAGCTAGCTTCATAGATTTGCCGTATCTCCACTTCTTCCTCTAGAATAAGATATTAAAAGCTGCTCCTTTGTTGAAATCTTCTGAAGATTAAATGAGAAAACTCATGCCTCTAAGGTGAACTATTTCTATATGATGGTAGAGAAATCATAAACTGTCTACAACCCCATATATCATTTAATTTCTGTTTGTTAAGACACCCTCTTATTTCAATGGCAGTTCAAAACTTTTCTCCAGAAATGGAAATCCTTTGCTTCTTCTGCCATTATGATAATTGGGGTCCTCTGAGGGATCCTCTTTCTAAAAGACAACTAAACCTTGAATATATGATGAATTCTTGGGAAACTGATGGCTACCACACAAAAAGTGTGCACCAGATCTGGTATAGAAAGACAAAGAGAAGGAGTCCTAAAGGCAAAACTATATGACATGTACCATTGGAACACAGAACTAGTGCCAGCTACCAAAGGATAACAACTGAACCTAGAACTCTGGTAATAGCCTGACAAGCTGCAATTCAGCAAAGAGGACTGTATACCAGTAAAAGCAAGTCTTCCCTGGAGAACATATATCCAATACAGATTAAGATCTACTGATGAGCTCACAATCAATACCACGAAGCTCATAAAAGGGAGATCTCTTCATATGAGTCACAGACACAAACAAAACAAGGGTTGTCTAAGCAGGTAGGTATCAAAGAAAAATAATAATAAAGTGGGCAGAGTTTTGGCCAAGGGACTGGAACATGCACTCTGTGTGAAAAAAGAAATGGCTTGACTTATGGATATACATAATCTCATTGTCTATGTAACACTAAATGCCTTAGCTGATTGGAGGAGGAACTGGGAATGCTCATTGGAAATGAACATAGAGAAAGAATGTTCACATCTTATATTAAAGTTATACAAACATCAATGCCCATACAGAAGATACAACAAAGTTGATAACATGATGCAGGTAGCCTTTGACATCCTGGGATAGTCTAGGGCTTGAGCAATGGGTTCAAGTACTGTGTAGCTGTGATAATTGAGAGCTCAGGCAGTAATGGGTATGGTTAATCCAGCTACTGTTGGTAGATGGTTGACTTAGTAGCATTAGAAGTTAAGACTATAAACCACCCGCCCTATTAAAGTCCAATTTCTCATGTATGTAAGCTTGTCTTCTGGTAATGACTTGGAAAGAGCAACACTTCATCTTGCCTTGACTTCACTCATGTATTGGATATAGTTTGCATGTTTTACCTGCAGTGAGTCAGCTATCATCATCTTCCAGCTCTCATAAATACATAGGATCCCAAAATAGATCACATCAGACAAAATGACATGCTTTAGTACAGTATAAGGTTGAGTGGTAGGCATTGAACCATAGGATCCACAGGACCTATGCAACCCAATATCCAAAAGCTGCTGAATTGAAAGAGAAGTTGCTTTGAAAGGTTCAGCCTAGGATCCAGCTTAGAGAAAATATCCAGCAAAAATGGACAATGAGGCTGGGCATGGTGGCCCATGCCTGTAAGCAGCAGTCTAGGAAGTTGCAGCCCGGGCCAAGGATCATGGTTGGAGTCCCACCAAGGGCATGTAGCAAGACCTAGTTCCCCTAAAATAGAGCTGGGTGTGGTGGTGTGCGCCTGTAATCCCAGCTACCTGGGAAGCTGAGGCTGGGGATTGCTTGAATCTGTGGTACCCCGGGCAACATGAGCCTGTGGTTCCACAGGCAAAAATAGTGAGACCTAGTCTTGAAACAGGACACTGTTCTTCAGGATCCAGGGCACATCCAGCATCTTGTGTAGGTGTCATACTCCCAATAAGTTAGAATCTTTAGAAGTAGACATGTTCATGCCCAGTGTAGAATGTATATTTCATGTGTCTGCATCCTTGGGTGCTATGACATATATCCCTGGGATTTCAGAGCATATAGTCTCAGCAGGATGCACAGAAAGAATGCAATTAAAATGAAATCTAAAACCATCATAGATCATCTAAACATCTCCAATACAGAAGAGGTGGAATCATTGCTACAAAATATAATCTGGAAAGTATATTTGCCACTGGGGCATCTCTTGGTATCCTCATTTCCAGTCTCAACTAGAAATGATTATGTGCCTAAAATAAAATGGCCAAACAAACATACAAAGGAAGAGATCTTTTTAGGATCACGATCTGGGTAACTTCAGTGGCATACAGTAGATAAGCCACTCAGAGCAGCAGCTGTGTTGGGAGATGGAGCAGAACACCTAGAGAGAGTCATGGAGCAGAGAAATGATGAGTGTCAGTTTCTGCCTTGGGACCAGCTGCAGCAGCATAGGCCCCAGTTCATCGCACTAACACTTCTTTTTCCAGTGTTACTAAGTCTGTAATGGGGAATGGGAATTTGGGGGATGAGATGCATTTAAGTCTGATTCATTCTCTTACGTGTGCCAAATACTCCATAATCAAGGTAACACACATATTAGATGACCTAACTTTTCCAGATAAGTCAGTCTTCAAGGATCATACATCCTTTCAGTGATTAAATATATATGAGTTTTCATTCTGCTCAAGCACAGGAAGCTGCCTGTTACCCAGCTACCCTTCTAAAATGTTCTTGGTAATCTCTCTAGAAATGCTTACATGTTGCACAGATCAGTCAGACAGCCCCCTGGAGTCAGGAAACTTGTTTGCATTTTTTTTAGGTTACCTCTTCTTATTTTTTAAACATGGCTTCAATCATGCTAATGCCACTCAGTCAAATTGCATCATACACAGTAAAATTGTGTTTCTTCAGACTCCTCCTGCTTCAGGTCACAAAAATACATCTCAAACTGGCTTACACATTATAAGGGATTTATCAACTTTCATGCCAGAAAGTCCACCCCTAGGGAGAGCTTCAGAATTGATAAACCAGCCATTCAAAAGTGTCATTATATGCATAATTTTTTATTACCATCCTCCTCTTTCATGGTGTTAATTTCATCCCATGCCTGACTCTTCTCCATTCCCACTCCCTATGACCTCATGGGGATGGAAGTCTGCCAGTAGCAATAATGGTACATGTTTCCTCATTCTAGTTAGACAGCAAAAAGAGTATGTCTGATGCAGCATGCCAAAGAACAGTATGGAAACATCCTGTGTTGTGGCTTATACTGCATATCTGTGATAGCATGGATGTCTGAGCCCCCCCCCAATTCGTCTTGAAGTACAAAACCTCTTGTTATGTGATTGAAGGGGAGGCCCTTGGGAGGTGACTAGTTCATGAGGCTGCAGACCTCAAGAATGCGATTAGTGCCCTTCTAAAAGCGACCCTGGAAAGCACCCTCCCCCCTCACCATATTCAGACAGAGGAAGAAGACAGAAATGTACCATAAAATTACCTCTCAACAATACCCATTGCTCATGCCCTGAATATGATTTTCCATTTTCCACAACCCTGAAGAACACATTTCTATTTTTTTTTAAAGCTAGTCAGTGTCTAATATTCTAATAATAAAGCTTGGACCAACTAAGACTATATCTAACTTTGAAAAAATGGTTATGGCCAAGGAATAGCACATCCTGATCCACTGAGCAAGCCAGGGCCCACATTTGAGCTAAACGTGTTGAAGACAAGTGTACAAACATAAAGATGGGAATAGTCACCAAGGGGAAGTAAATGTTCTCTAGATATCAGAAACATTCAGTTTTTTGTTTTTTTTTTTCCAAATATGGACAAGGTCCAATTCTTACATCCCCATGTTGAATACTTGAAAAATAACAAATTGCAGAAACTTGATAAAACAAAACCAAACTTGTGGCTGAAATTAATCTTTGATAAAACTGGTGCTCAACTCCAAATATCAATCTCTACTATGTAGAACATCCTTTGTGCCAGAGTTTTCTAAGCTCCACAGGGCATATTTATCTTTGCACATTTTATGAACAGCTGGCAATTCTATAAAGTTCCTGGGAGATGGTCAGAGGTCATGTATACCTTCATAGCTCCTGCTCTGACTTCCTGTTTCATCACCACAGTGCTCATCCTTAAGATCCTCTCATCTTCTAAGAGACTCATATCTACTTTCCTGAGCCCTATAGAAAGAAACAGAAGGTCCTAAACTGAAAAACTTGGCAGACCTTTACATTCACCTCCAAGAAGGACACATTCCATGTTATAAGAGGGGAATCTAGCACCATATATTGGCCTCTCCCTTAGAAAGTTACAGCTTCACATGGCATAACTCAAGAATACTTCCAGCAATTTTATTTCCAAAAACACAGATATAAGTTTCCATACTGATTATTTTAAGCTTACATAAAAATAAAAAACACACTCATAGCACACGCAAAAAGTTTCAAGTGGAATTTTTTAGATTTAAGAGTTTCTAGGAATTTTAAATTAGCAAATCGCAACTCAATAAGAATATACATACATATGTATCCCTGTAAATATCACACACATAGTAAACACAACTGCATACTTGCCAGAACAAATTATGTCAATAGCTTCTGACATGTTATTCTTCCTCTCCTTTTCTATTTTATTGAGGGGCGGGGGGTCCCTGGCCTGAGAATTCAAAAAGCATTTAAAGCATTTATAGAAACATTTCTGTTTGAGTATTTTACATGAGTAGTTTTCCGACATTGCAAACACAATTTTTCTGTGAGAAGGCCAGCACACAGGGAGAGAACTGCAATTTATCTTTTTCTCAGTTTTTATTTTTCCTTCATTTTTTTAATTACATATAAATATATGTGTGTGTGTATCCCAAGGTCCCCCCGCTACTTTGTCACCCATGAACCATCATCTTGATCTCTTGTGTCCATCCTTCCCCCATTATAATTCCCTTCCCCTCTCTTGTTTCATACTCCAGTTCTGCTGTCAGGGAGCTTTACATTTTTCTTGTCCATTTGTTTGTTTGTTTTCCCTCTATTCCTCATATAAGTGAGACCATCCAGAATATTTCTTTTTTTCTTTCTGGCTTATTTCTGCTAACATGATTCCCTCTATCTCTCTCCATTCATGTTGCTGTGAATGACATAAGTTTGTCTTTTTGATTGCTGAATAATATTCCACCATGTACATACAATACAACTTTCTGACTCATTCGTCTGTTTGGGGGCATTTGGGTAGTTTCCATATCCTGGCTATTGTAAATAGTGTTGCAATAAATATGTAAGTACAGGTGTCCTTTTGAATGAGTGTTTTTGTATCCTTTGGGTAGATTCCCAGAAGCGGGCCTTCTGGATTGGATGGTAGTTCCATTTTCAGTACTCTAAGGGTCCACCACACAGCCTTCCATAGTGGCTCGGCCAAGAACTGCAATTTTGGCAGAAAGGTAACATGTCTTAGACGCAGCCAGGAGGAGCCCCACTGTGCATGGTGATTGAAAAACATAACCAGTGTTCCTCAAAGAAAAGGAGATTGCAGCTAGTCAAATTCAATAGTATGAGTTCCTGGCCATTTTTGAAATCTTGCTTACTTAAAGCTTCATGTCACTTGATTCGCTTGCACACAAATAATATTAGCACCTCTAGGATAAGTGAGTTGGCCTTTTCCTCCATTAGCTTGCATAGCCAGCACCTGGGGTACTTTTTTATCCCCATGATTATGTGGCCCAGTGGGTATGTATGTGTGCACACCTGGGCCTGGGAGAGAGGGGATAAAAGGGTACAGAGAGCACAAAAGAGAGCAAGAGCGAGTGAGTGAGAGCCCAGAGAGAATGTGAGGATTCTTGAAAGGTTCACCTGCCTTCCCTCCACCCCCACCTTAGTGCTGACTCTGCCCTACCTGATGTGTCTTAATAACTGTTAGAACCCGTGAAGAACCTACGCAGATTGGTGAGCCTTATGCCTCCCATACAATCGGTGATGAGGATGGGATGGTAACCTAACAGCACCCAACACTTGTCTCTTAAAGAAGCATATTGGGGAGGCCATGGGTTTTCCAGCAGGAGAGCTCACCGTTGAATCCGGAGCCTGCAGAAAGACCTTTTCAGGTGGAGATGGTACTTCATTATTCACCAATCTCTCACAGTGATTCTGTCTTTGTCTGTAATTAAAGGGCCAGAAGTTGGTTTTATATATAACTCAAGGCAACTGTAAAATATAAATATATTTCCCCTCTGTTTAAATAAATGGAATAATTTGTCCCATAATCACATTGGTCTCTGTGAGCTCTTGAAGTTTTATTAAGGTGTAACTTGTGAGTCACGCTCCTACTCGGTTATTAAGCTTGGGTCTCACAGTACTTTTTAAAAATATGAATCCTAACTGTGAGCAACTTTAAAGAATGGGAAGGGTTGAAGACACCTCACTCTGGGAACCACAGGATCCAGACAATCCCTCTCCACTCTGGGAACCACAGGATCCAGACAATCCCTCTCCATTCCCAGAGCAGGAATCCTAACAGATAGTGGAGGGGCAGATGTATGTGGGACTGAGTGTGCTTGCTGCAGTGAAACTATGGGTGGTGACTTTGGTGCTATCACCTGGTAGCAATTTACAATGTTTTGGAGAAAGATGCCCCAAATAGCTGTATCTCAGTTTCAACTCATGTTGTTTTTTTGTTTTTGTTTTTTGAGACTAGGTCTCGTTATTTTTGCGTGTGAAACTACAGGCTCATGTTGCCCGGGGTACCACAGACTCAAGCAATCACCGGCCTCAGCTTCCCAGGTAGCTGGATTACAGGTACACGCCACCAGGCCCAGCTCTATTTTTTTTGGAACTAGGTGTCACTATGTGGCTCTAGTGGGACTCGAACCACGATCCCTGGTCCCGGCTGCAGCTTCCTAGGCTGCCGCTTACAGGCATGTGCCACCGTGCCTGGCTCAACTCATATTGAAAACAACACAAGTGATAGATAGCAGCCTCTTTAGACCTTCGGAAAGAAATGACACATGTTCAGCACTCCCAAATGACAGATCGTCAGCGCTGAAACCAGAGGTCAGGGATTCTCAACTGAGGGTGATTTTATCCCCCGGGGGACATCTGGTGGTTGTTAGGAGACATGCTTAATCTTTAGATCTGGAAACTGCGGTTGATGTTAGCATCTGGTGGGTGGAGGCATGGGATGCTGTTTACTAGGCTACAATGTACACCCCACTCCCTCCTGCCCTTCAGCACCTCTAAGGCAGAGCCATCCTGTCCAAAGATCAGTAGAACTGAGACTGCGAAACCTTAGTTGAGAGTGTTTCTTGTGCTTCAAGTAAACATCTCAGAAAGAAGGTTTTAAAAAATGGGCCAAAACGAGCAATCTCTACTGTCAACCTCACCTTCTTCTGTATAAATAGAAGCATCTATTGACTCTTTTAGGTGTAATAGAGAGAAGCAGCAGAGATCATCAGTGGCCATGTCAGAATTTTCACTAAGTAAATACACTCATGTAACTAACACCCAGATCAAAAGCAAGTATAGTAGCCACTCTTATCTGCAGGGATATGTTCCAAGATGCTGGGATCTGTGAGAATAAACACTGGTAATCTATATCTATTTTCCTATATATGCACACCTCTGGCAAGGTTCAATTTATAAATTAATCATTGTATGACATTGACACTATTGATGAATAGCATAATAGAGCAATTATAACAACATACTATAGGGAAAGTTCTGTAGCTATGGCTTCACTCTCCCAAATCATCTTATTGCACATGTTAAGACCATGATTGACCACAGGTAACTGAAACCACAGAAAGAAAAAGCCCAGTTAACTACTATACATTACAAGGGCCTCTGTTATGAGTTTCCTTAAAAACACTATTCTTGACCAGAATCATTGATGGTTTTGTGCACTTATACTTTATAAACAGGAAATCACACATTGTGTGTGTATATGTGCATGTGTATGTGTGTGATTGGGCTTTTTGTTCCAATATTATTCTTTGAGGTGCATCTTCCTTGCCATTATAATTCTAATTTGCTCGCCATTGCTCCATGAACATCCCATTCATAGATGCACCAGAAATTAAACAACTACCTGCTCTTCCAAAAGACTTTGGTAAATTTTGGAGTCTACCATTGCCAACTTAAATTGCCATAATAATTTGGGAGGCTGCTCTGAATAGTGGAACTATTATAGCAGTCCATTCTAGTGAACAGCTTTCACTGTGAAGATACAAAATATTTTTATTCATATATTAATTGCAAAACCTTTTGAACCTAATAGGAAACTCATCCATGACTTCCCATTGCAGTTTACATACACTCAACACCAAGATCCCATAAGTGGGCACGCTACAATCATGCCTCTGAGAACATGAACATGTTCTTGAGTGTCGGTACACACATCTTCACACTCAGAAGCCTCCCATCCTGAAAATGCATCTAAGTAGCATCCTGCCTAGTCCTCCCCACATATTCTCCTGACCCTTCACCTACAAATCTCCTATTGCTCATTCTCCTCCCACCACACCGTCCTCTTTCTGGTTTCCCAACATGCCACACATTCTTCATGAGTCAAAGCCTGTCAGATCTGTTCATTCCTCTACTCTGCAAACAGCTGGAATCTTGTAATCTTCCAGTACTGAATCTCTCCAGTTCCCTAGAGAGGCATACCTGGTCAAGCTATCTGTGTTTTATGTCCTTTCCTTTACCTGGTATTTGCTATGTTTACATACTTTTTTTGCATAGTGTTCTGTTCATCCCACTGTGTGACTGTGTATTGTGTGTGTATGAGTGTTTACTATGTACTTTAAAGGACAATATGTAAAGTGAGGGGTCGCAAAACTGATGTGTGTGGTGGTGAAAGCTGAAACTAGACAATCACATAGAAATTCCAGCTCTGTTCTCATTATCTGCAAGTGGGACTAGACATAGGCCAGATGTGTATACTCTATACGTTGGTCTTTATGTCTATATTGTTGCGGTAATGCAATTAGTATCAACTGCATCATTTTGTGATAATTATCATAAAAGCCTATAAAAGTTCATCAAGGAAACTGGCTTGGAACATTGCCTCTGAATACTAAGTGCCATTTAGAAGTTGGTGGTATTATTATCTTCATCCCATAAGTCCTCAAGGACTCCGTGTTACCAACAGTAAAAGCAAGTGTTCCAGTTTGATATCTGCTGATTCATGATGCATGTCTACATTCTCTTAGTGGGTTCCGCCCTCAGGAAAGGACTGTTTCTTCTTACCATAAGGTGCTTGGGGAAAAATGTTAAATTTGCTTGAGTTACCTCAAAAAATACATTGACTGAGGAAGAACATGAAATAAAAACAGTGCTGATAGGTAGATGGTTAAGCATCCAAGTGGCAGCATGACTTATGGTTCCTGTCATACCAAAACAAAGCAACAATGACATCATTTGAGCATCATGCCAAAGACTTTTCCTTGCTTTCCCCCACATTAGTGACTCCCTGGATAGATTTATCATTTAAAATGCAATATTAAGGTCTCTCATCCAGTGTACAAAACTGTTTAATCATCTACTTCCACTCATTCACAGTGTGATACAGGTCTACACCAGGATTCACCAGGCCTGCAAGCTCCCTTTCTTTGGCTCCATCCTCCCTACTCAGCAGACCTTTATTACAGCCCCAGAGGACACTTTGTTGTTCTGGAAACATACCAGTCATTTCCCTGGAAAGCTTTGAAAATGATATTTATTCCATTCACTTAGAATTATCTTCCCTAGAGCCGGGCATGGTGGTGTGTACTTGCAGTCCAAGTGCTGGGAGACAAGAGGCCAGGATCACTTGAGTTTGCAGTTCAAGACTACCCTGGGCAACATAGTGAGACCTGGTCTCAAAAAAGCCCCTGGGTACTGTGACTTGCACCTGCATTTCTACCTACCTGGGAGACTGAGGCTGGGGATCACTTGGGCCCACGGGATGGAGACTACCCGAGCAGCATAGCAAGACCTAGTCTCAAAAAAAAAAAACAAAACAAAAACAAAAAGTATTATTTTCCCTAGATATATACCTGATGATTCCCATCACTTCCTACTCACCTGTCACCTCGAGAGGTCTCCACCATGCTACCTAGAAGAACATCCTTCCCCACAACCCCTTACTCCTACTTATTCTTCTTGATAGTACCAATCATCTGAAAAATTATGTATTATTATGCATTTTGTTGATCCATCTCTCCCACTAGAATATAAGCTCCAGGAAAGCAGGCACTTACTGGTTTTCTTTACTGTATAGAACATTCTTTACTGCCACAGAGTCAATATGACTTAAAGGATTAGGGAGTCATTAAGCATAATGGCATTAATAACCATCCCCAAAACTCTTGAGTACATATTGTCCATTGGCCTCTAAGTTAAGTGCTTTTTATGCTTCATCTAATTTAATTCTCCTGTTGAAGGAGTGCTACTATCCCAACTTTACATAAAGACTCTTACATTGAAAAAGGTTAAGTGATTTACTCCAGTAACACAGCCAGTAGTTTTTAGCCTGAGGGTGCATGCACACCCTTGCCCCATGCAAGAGCTCTCTCGTCATTGTCACACTCCATGGTGACCAGAGACGCACTCCAATTCATTTCATTCTTTTCCCTTAGGAAAATAAATGTTAGTAATGAAACAGGGATCATTACAAAAGCATAACTGACCCCCATTTTCTCCTTTATTTCAGAATAAAATTGCTAGTTGCCAAGAGCAGGCAGCAACCTGAACTTTCATATTCTAATAATTACCCCAATGAAGGGATTTTGAATGGAGCAGAAAGGGCAAAATTCAGAACTGGAAGCACACGAGACGCTCCCTTGCAGAAAGAGCCTTGAATTTATCTCCATTTTAATGTCTTTCCACATTTTAAAATATTAGTTGAAAAGGGGGATTTGAGAGGGCAGTGTAGCCAAAGTAAACATCCAACACTCTGTTATACTAGAATTTTATTATACTCAAGTTCACAGGCGCCTTCACAGCCACTGCCGCTGCCTATCCAGAGATTGGGGAATCAGCGGTTGTGTCTGAAAGAGACAAATAGGATGGAAAAATATCCATTTCTCTGTCTGTGTATTTTAAAAAGCAGTGTAGTTGCCCCATGTACTTATGATAACAAAGTGGTAAAAAGAAAAGAAACTGGCTAAAGGATTGACTTGACTCAACTCTTTATCCCACCATGACAGGCTTTTACAGGTTTTTGTGTGCACCAGACATTTATATTTTCACATTGTCATGGAAATGACATAGGATTCAAATGAGTCTGAGCATTATTATGGAATAGTTTGTCTTCTGTGAAGTCATATTTTTAGTGATATGTACTGTGAATAGAACTGATTAAAGAAGCAAGTGAGAGGGGGTGTATTTATGCAGAGAGACAAGCATATGCACAAAGAGGGATGATGTAATAATGAAAGTAATTTAGAGGTTCTGGCAAGTGTATGGGTGGTAAGCCATGAGTACAGGCAACTCTAAAATTGTGCTGGCTGCTCCTAGGGAAATATTTCTGTGTTGTTTTTTTTTTTTTCCAAGAAATATTGGAGTTAAGATAGGATTCCCTCAAGACAAGTAACTGTTAAACTTCAAACTGTAAAACATAAAGACACATTAGTCTCAGCATCCCCACATGCACACTTGGATTATGTTATCAAATGCAATTTCTTCTCAAAAGATAAAAATGATAGTGTTGATAATACAAGCAGCACCCCTAACCATCTCTGGGTGTTCTCTCTGGTGTCATTAAAAATCCCCATGTTGGCTCCCATCTTCAACTTGGAGGAACTATTTCAGTCATGAAGTAGATTGCATATTTTAGGATACTAAGGGAGCCTCAAGGAAGACAAGTCTACCACAGATGAACATGGAGGCATCAGAATGTCTTTGTTGTTCTCTACAGTCTCCTGTAGGAAGTCAATTTTTATTATGGAATTATCTCAATATATGGAATGTTTAGCAATAAAGTACATACAGAGTGGTCCCATGAACCTCTCTTCCAGGGTCCTCTGGAGTCACCATGTCACATTACTATGGTAGTTGTCAAAACTAAGAGCCCACCTATGACTTCAATGGTAGTCTGCTTTTGGAGCTTGCCAGGTATTCCAATCATGTCCTCTTCTGTCTTACAATCCAACCAATATGCCTCATTGCATTTAGTCATTCTTTCAGGAATGCTTGAGATATTGGGGAAGGGGAGCATGTAATAGATTGAACATGCAGTTCTGAACTCTCCAGCTGATAATTCCCCAGGAGCTGAGCGATCTTGAGCTATTTAGTCTCACCTAACTCCTGTTAGGAGTCACGTGTGGAATGAAGAAGAAATTGATATGGAAGAGATTGATAGTGATCTGTGAGGCCAGCCCACAGAACAGCGATCCTGGAAAGCATGTCCAGTTCCAACTTTAATCAAGATGTGAATCCCTTACATACCCCAGCAAGGAAACATTACAATGATGTAATGAGGAAGCAGCAAAGCTTACATGACTTGCAGCACGCAGGGTGTGGGGATGCTTGATAACAGGAGAATTTACCTTTGGAGGTAACAGCCATTACTAATAAGTCATATGTCTCTTGGGACTTTCCAAAGAGGTTAAGAAGCTGGGGTACAGGTGAGAGATGTGCTATTTGCCACCCTCTAGTGCGCCAGAGGGGGCTAGAGAGATAGGAGGTGTTCCTCTTATCTGAAGCATCTCCCTACCTGCTTCCATAATCCACAACTTCCTATAAGCCTGCTGCAGAGGGTAGACCTCTACACTGTGACTCAGAAGAACATGGAAAAGATGTTGCCTTTGTACACAGTTGAAAGAAGCTTCTGCTACCAAGAGAACAGGGAGGTGATGCCAGTATGGGGCCCTTCTCACTGGGTCCCTTTCTGTTTGTGAGGTTAACTGGACTCTGACACTTTGCAAAGAAGGAAAGATGGAGATCACCTATAGACTCGGTTCTAGAAAAAGAGTCAAGTTGCTGGAGAAAATATGGATGGTTAAGAACAAGTTTTCAGTCCTGATAAATCTGAGGAATGATCTTGAAGCAAGGGAAAAATTGGGGGTGGGATGGGCAGAAAAGATTAAGATGGCTCATTGGCATTAAGCTGGTGGGAGAACCTCAAGGTAGACAATGATATATAGGTATGTATGCGCATATATATATATATATATATACCCCGAGGTGCTCAGGGTATACACACACACACAATCAATTTAAAAAATTATATATATATATATATATTTATTTATTTATACATATATATATAAAAGAACAGATCATTGATGAGATTCCCTTCCCGGCTCAGGGAAGATACTTAGAGAATCAAACCCTGTAGCGATTGTGTCTTTTCTCCTCAAGACTCCCCTAGCTCCCTGGCCCTGCCTTTTGCAAGCTGCCTGCTCCTTCTCTCCCCTTACAGCTTGAGAGCATCTCTCTGCCCCTGCAGGACACCCATCCCAAGTGCTTTCCAAGGCCAAACAAAACCAGACTCACAAATATGTAACTGTTTTCCTTAGCTCATGGCATAAATCAAAAAGAAAGAGAAAAAGAAAAAAAAAGAAAAGAAAAAAATTCTGTTAGCACAGGGCTCAGGAGTGTTTATTTTTTTGCCAGCTGCAACATGCTACCCTCACAGGGGATCACCTAAAACCAGTTCTAGTTTAGGTTGGAGGGGGATGTCAAACTTAAGCTACGGGCTTGGCCCCTCTCGATGAATTACGACCTTGTCAAGAACCTATTTTTTTAAATCAATGCAGGTTTTCTATCAAATCAAATACCTGCACACTAAATTATATTTTTGGTGCCAGGCTGGCTCTCCAATTTTTTCCCCCTATGCTAGCTTTTTCCAACCTCCTCTCCCTTCCCCCTCTCCTGACCGTGATACAGACAGTTTTTGTCCGTAAGTAAAAACTGAAAATCAAACCTTACATTTGGAGGAGCAGAGTGAGGACTGTCCTTTGGCGTCCTCTTATTACCTGTCTTGGTGGCTTAAGTGACAGATGTGACAGATATGTTCCTATAAATCATCAAGTCAGAGGTCCACCCACTTATGGGAGGATATTCACTTGCAGAAGGAGTCTTTCTCATTTTAAATCTTTTGATGGAAGTGGGAGTGGAATTAAGGTGTGCAAATTTGGTCATGCAAGTATTTGGATTATCGTTTTAACACATTCTTGATACATCCCTACCCAATCACGTGACCTGATAACTATAGATTGTGGAGAACCAGAGAGTGTTTCTTCCTTCCTCTTTCCTTCCTTCCCTCTCTTCCATTCTTTCTGCCTTCTGCCTTCCTTTCCTTCTTTGATATGTTTTTTTGCCAAACAAAAAAAAGACACCCTTTTACCCTCAAAGCCAGCTCTTCCGGAGACCTAATTTTAGAGTTTGTCTTCTAAAGTGGTAGCTCACTGGAGATACTATTAGAGCAGCAATCTCCTGCCCTTACAACTCCCAGTAGAGTCGGTAGAGGTTTGAAGTACCTTTCCTGGAATTATGGTAAGGGTAATTTTTCAATAATGGGATTCTCGATGTATCAAAATCCACTTAGGGTAAAGCCATGGAGTCCTATAGTCAGTGTTGGCAACAAACACAGCCCCTTTACATGGCCTGGATGACTTTATTTGGTGGTTTTTCAATTAAATGCCACATATACTTCAGGGCATATGTAAAGAATCCTCAAAAGAATTGCAAACTGCTTTCAGTAGCAACTGGGATGGATAAAACACCGACTAGGAAATCCTAACCAGCTGCATCTGAGACTTCCGAACCCAGCTCACATACTTTCTGGTTGGGCTTGGGACATTTTTGATAGGTTGTCATGGGGCCAATACTGTCTTCACTATGCACTGAATGGCTGGCTTGGCAGGCTTCCCTGTCTTCTCATTTCTCCCCTTTTAATCAGTTGGAAGCCACCACTTGGAGGGTAACCTTGGCTGATGCAGGCATGCCGAAAATTTCCTCTGTCACGCAGCTTTGGTTGTGAGTTATATTGCTCATTGGAGACGTTCAAGATGGAAAGACAACCCAGTCATCATCTTGGAGGGAAAAACATAGGTGGAAAAAAAGCAGACGACCATTCACAAGCTCAGGGCAATTCAGACAGTGATGTTCTGTAAAAACCCAGGGATATCCAGTGCTGCCTGTTTCCACCTCTTCTTGACTCCTTTGGACAGAGTTTCTACTAAGTTGAAGTTTCTGGAAGTAGCTACTTAAACAACAAATACAAATAGGACATGGTCCCTCATCAGGAAAGGTCATACTCTAAAATAAATGCTGAAGGATGAACAGGGGAGACATTCACCAAAGAGAGAATACAAAAACATCAAGGCAAATGCTGGGAGTGGACTGGCTACTTTTGATATTCAACATCCATTTCCTCACCCAAATATTTCTTCAGGAAATCATCCTTCTTCTTCCTTCTACCTCTATTCACTTAGTTTAAATAGAATGACCTTGGTCTCAGTTTGAGAAATGGGACCTGGTGGATTTCAACTAATTCATGAATCCCACTTACCAGAGTAAAAATGGGTTTGAGATATGCCTTCTCAATGATGAGAAAAGACTATGTGTACATGAATCCAAACCTAGGACAAAGAGACCTGGAGTTTGCTTTCTATACAATCAAAGACCAATAATCCAAAACATGCAAAGAGTAGAAAATGTCTATCCCTCTATTATCTCAGACCTAAACAAATGGTGAGAGATAAGCAGATATTAGCATGTATATTATATATATATATATATTATATATTAACACATATCTTTTTTCTCAAAATCAACAGGAATTGGAGATTGATTGCATTAGAGAATATAGAGTAGAAAAATTAAAAGTAAATCATAGGAAATTTTTTGTTGTTTTTCAATTTATTTTCATTTTTTATTAGCTTGATTGAATCATGTTCTACCCTGCCATCTGTGATAGAAAAAGTACAAGTGGACATTCATTCCATAAGGACAAAAATCCTCCAGTTAATAAAAGCAGCCATTGTATATGGAGAGGTTCATTTCATTCGAAGGGATACTAGACCCTGAATTCTCTAGATTTATGAATTTTGCCTTGGGTCATCCTCACACTGGTTCTGTGCATGTGACTACCCACTAAGCTCTCCCTGACCTAAATTATCCCTATCATCTCATCTACCCTTTGAATTTCTAAGTCTGATTTTCTAAGGAGAAACAAGGCTGTCTTTGGAAATGAACAATGAATGACAGTATCCTGGGATACTTCCTTCTTCCTGTGGGATTTCAAGTTCTTTTAAACTAGGGGACACCAGAAAATACCATGGCTTACCTCAACTGAAAAAGTAACTCATAATGATCCACATTTTATTTCCATTTGGGAGCTGCTACTTTTGAACCAATATGTATATAAGCATCACACAGTCCTACGTTATGTTATTTCTATTCTGGGACTTTTATTGAAAAAAAAAAAAAACTGGATTGCTGACTTTGGCTGCTTGGCACCAAGAGCGAGGCAGTGAAGATAAACTTAATTTTATTATAATCATTATTAAATAAAGATTTGGGAAAACAGCAAGGGTATATTTGTGATAGAAATTATAAGAAATTTATGTAAATAACCATGTCGATTTTATACATCCCTTAGGCTCCAACAAATATTCCAAATCCCCACTGCCCTTTTGGAAACTTAACATTTCTTTTCTTTTTCAAGGACTTATCAATCTTGGGGTTCCCCTTAAATTGGGTCCAAATTGGAAAAGTATTTTTGAGAAGCTGGCTCTAATCACCAACATTTATTTACTAAGGGATACCCTTTCTTTTCAAGAACGAGGCTTTTCAAGTCCAGGATGATGGTGTTACTTTTTATCACAGCATCCAACAATTGGCTCTGTTCTTACTGGCTTTGGCAGTCAAGGTACTCTGCTTTCTGTGTGTTACCCACAGCAGTGTTGAGATAGCACCGTGGAGAGAACACAAAGTCTGCAGTCAAGCTTTTGGGTTCAAATCCTGTTTTTCTCTCTACTCCTGATGTGTGTAAGCCAAGTTGCCATGCCTTCTCTGTTCCTCAATAACACCCAGTCAAAGAAGGAGCCATGGTATCTGCTCTTCCAACCCCCCAAAAGTGGTTGTAAATACCAAATGAGGATGAACTGTAAATGACAAGCCACTGTGGAATATAACAGTGCTTGATGAATGTGGAGATATGGGTTAAAGTCCTGGCAGATCACTCAAGGGAAGAACCATGAGAAATCAGGGCAACCCTACCGTCTAGAGGCGGGATATCTAGTTAATATAGTTTATGATGGACTAGGATGGAGCAAAGAAAAGATTTGAAGAAAGCACAAAGGTAGGATATCTGGCAGACAATAGGAGGTACGGGAAGCCAGAGAGGTGATACTGGAACTGAAATTTGAAGCTTCTCTCCCACCTCATTACCGCTTTAGAAATTAAATTCCAGGTAATTAGCAACGGGTGACTCCAGGACCTGATTTTCCTAGCACAAAAGCCAACATGCTCATTAATTATCCAGACAGAGAATCTAGCCTGGCCAAATCTTCCCCACCCCACCCAGCCACCCGCCCATAAGTGTTCAGACTTCCATTCTGAACCATGGGGAAGTGTGGGGGTATTGCCAAAATGCAACTTGAGGTAAAAGAGAGTAAAAGGGGGAGTATTTTTCTTCTTTTATGTGAAATCACACTGACGTGTTCTGAATGTTTTTGTCCGTTTGTGTTCAAGCTCTTATACTCAGTATCCAGAAGTTATTTGACTTACAGACATGTGCCTTGAGATTACTTTCCACATTTGAATCCAACACTACTGGCGACTGCATCCACCCACTTAGACAAGACTCCAGGCTGAGAGATGACTCCGAGTGATAATATATTTTGCATTATGACAGGGTGATTGAAAAACGAGGTGCAGCAAACTCATCTGGACAAAGGTAGCGATCGAGGTGTGTTTTGTTCAAGAGCATGTTTTGGGACAAGCTATTTTGCTGCTTGTTACACAGTGGGCCTTATTTGCGATAACTGAGAATCATCAGAACCGTGATATTTTTTCTCCATCTGCAGTGTGAGTTCCTTTATAAAACACATGAAGGGAAGAAGGAAAAAAATCTCCCCACCCAAGTTATGAGTTATGAGGGTCACTAGTTTATTTTACCTGTTACTAACATCAACTGTGTGGCATATTTTTGTCTGCTTCAAAAAAAAAAAAAGTAGTCTATATGAATCTGTCCAGTATGTTATTTATAATACTGCGGTCAGATCTCCATGATAAAAATCTAAACCTGTTCTGTAAAAATTCCTTCTTCTTAATAAAAGCCACCCATTTCTCCCCAATTTTTATCCGCTTTCATTTGGCTCCCTAACTACCAACCTTTAAGACTTCATTGACACTTTCAGTGGGCAGTGTTGGCTGGCATTTGAAACCAACTTTAGTGATTGCAAAGTTCCTCCCCTCCCCCCACCCCACCACAGTCTGGCTCATTAACTGATACACACTGACGCTCTGCACACCTGGCACTAATGTGTTATTCACTTGGGCTCCCCGGTGAGGAAGTTTGGCTACACAGCGACACTGAGTGTGCCTGATTTCACTTTAAAATCTTCCCTCTCTGGGATTAAAATCTTGAGATGAAACATCTGGATTTCAATGGTGTCCCTGGGGAACACAAGTCCAAGTTCTCTAGAATACATTTTGCACATAATATGGTCTTGTTATTTCTACATTAGCACTACTCCAGCCGGTGCCTGCCGTTAGCATGTCAGTCTCCTGACACGTCATTAATAAACAGGTAATTTCATAACTGATTTCCACCTAGTGTCATGTGGAAAACCACCTGGGTTTTTGTTTTGACTAACATTAAAGGGATAGACTAGAGGGAGGCTGTTATGATTAAACTGGGACTAATTTAATTGAATAATGGATCGAATCGGTGAAAACAAATGCATATGCAAAAGGATAAAAGAAATTTCCAGGCCACAGGATAGGTCTGGATCTACTAATCAAAATAGGACTGTTCTTGCTCCTTCCTTTCACCAACTGCACATATTAGGAATGATTCCAAAACTTTGCCACAGCCTACAGGAAATTTCAAAAAAATCACCAAGGAAACAAACAGTAGGGGAAAAAGAACTATACTTTTAAAACTGCAATATATGAAATAAGAACTGGGACATACTCATGCGTTCATTTAATTTTAATTGAATGTGATGTATTATGTGCCTTCAAAGACTGAAAGCACACCAAGGTGAGTCATTGTCACAACCAGCCTGTAGATCTAGACAGAGAGTGAAAGACAATGACACTGTCAAACTGAAAATGATATTATGGTTAATCAACACTTTGGTCTTTGCTTATGATGGTTTTGATAGGGTGTGCCCCCCCACCCCCCACTGTCTCCTGTTTAAGATTGCAGGTTTCAAGGACAGGTAATGTTAAAATGGGAGAATGACCTTAGCTGGAATTTCCCTTCAGGGGGATGCAGGGGGAAGAAAGAA